>PVKN010001206.1:8092-55431 GCA_004027915.1 Capromys pilorides | reverse complement strand
TTTTTTTTTTTTTGTTTTTTTTTTTTTTTTTTTTTTTTTTTTTTTTTTTTTTTTTTGTCTTTTTGAGACAGGGTCTCACTATGCAGTTCAGGCTGGCCTTGAGCTCACTTTGATAGCCCAGGCTGGTCTCAAACTTGCACCGATCCTTCTGCCTCAGCCTCCCAAGTGCTGGGATTACAGGCGTGTACCACCATGCCCAGCTCAATGTGCTATTTCCATAGATGTGTGTATATATATATATGATAGGACTTTAAGTACTACAGAGATAGATCAGTGGCATAACAACCCCCCCCCCAACAATTTCAAGGGTAGTTTTCCTTATCTCCTTTCTACCTACTTCATTTCTTTTGTCTTACCTCAAATAGTTTATCGTGTTTCCATATAGAGGCCTTCCTGAAAAAGAAGACCCAACAATGCCTCAGAATATATAAATACATATATATATATAACATTTCTTGTTTTTTGAGACAGTCTCCACACAGGCTGGTTTTTAACTTGCTACGTAGCCCAATTTGTCCTCACAATTTTCCTACTCCATCTCTGAAGCACTAATATTAAAGTTTTGTATCATTTTTAATAAAATTATTTGTAGAGTTTTTTTTTTTTTTTTTTTAAGCTTTTTAAAGGCATAGTAGGGACTGGGGAGATAGCTCAGTAGAATAAGTGCTTGCCTGGAAAGCACAGCGTCCTGAGTTCAATCCCTGATACTGTAATAAATAAATAAATAAGTAAATAGTAGATTGTGTAAAGATGTAGAGGGGAGCTAATGAAAGATACGAGTTGTTTTAGTAAGATCTGTTATGTACATTCCTTTTATCTTTGGGCTAAGAATTCAATAGTAGTGCCCCTTCCTATGTAAAAATAGGCAAGCAAAAGAGCCAGAGTTTGATCCCTGGTACCACCAAAAAAATAGGAGATTGGATTCTCTAGGAGGATCTGCTTTTTTTTTTTTGGTGGTACCAAGGATTGAACTCAGGACCCTGCGCTTGCCAGCCAAGCACTTATTCTACTGAGCTATCTCCCTGGCCCCAGGAGGATCTGCTTTTAAGGTAAATGGGGGAAAGGGCCAGGGATAAAGCTTGGAAAAGCTATAGAGATTTACTATGGCTGCTGTTTCTCATTGCTTTTAATTCAAAATAATCATTATGGCAAAGTAGTATATTTTGAGGTGTTAGGCTCTGGTTCTCTTCCAATTATAATAGCCCAAGAAGTATTTTGCAAATAAGATTTTGGGGCCATCACACACAAAAATGTTTCTGGAATATTTTGAAATAATAAAGATCTGACAATGCTGAGCTCAATTTTTTTTACTAATAGTAGGCCTAATCCCTTTAGATGATCCTTCTATTTGCCACTTCATTCCTAGCATTCCTTACTCTCTCCCAAATGTTGCTCAAACGTCTTAACTTTATATTTGGCCCTCCTGCCCTATAGCAGTTAAATTTAAGATGGTAGTTCTGGAGATCCCTTCCCCAAGCAAATAGGCAGTCTTCTAAGAAAAAGAGTGATTTTATCTAGGTGCTAGTTAAGCAATGTCTTTCTAGCTAAGAGAAGTAGCTTTCTACTTTCTAATTTAAATAATCAGCAAGAATAACCCATACAGGGGGCAGGGGAGGAGGGATAGCTCAGGGGCACAAGTTCCTGCCTGGCAAGGGCAAGGTCCTGAGTTTGATCTCTGGTTCCGCCAAAAAAAAAAAAAAAAAAGAAAAAAAAAAAGAATAACCCATAAAATGAGTGTAACTTACTGCAGTTGATTTGGTCTTGATGAGTGCAAGCAAAACCAGTGAGCAAACCAGAAGATAAAAGAATGAAGGATTTATTGCTTACAACGAGTAAAAAAATCATTGAAGTTATTTGCAAAGTACTCTCTGTGAACAAAGGGCACAGAGATTTTAGTGGAGAACTGTTATGATTGGAATCCTAAATTTGCCTCAAGCTCATGTGCTGAAGGCTTGATCCGCAGTGTAGTAGTGTTCAAAGGCAGGTCCTCTGATAGGGTTCACAAGCACGCTGATCTCATGAGTGGGTCACCCTTTTGTGGATTCATAGCTTAACTGGTTTGAGAGGAGGACTTCGTTAAAAAAATGAGTGCTTACCTTTCTGGTAACCTTGCACTCCTTCATAAGTTCTGCCTCACCTCAGGCCTAAAAGTAATGGACCAAATAACCATGGACTAAAACCTCTAAAACAGTAAGACAAAATAAATTATTCATTTTTATAAATTCAGATATTTAGTCACAGTGAAGGAAAACTGACAACACAGGAACATATATGTATTTATACAGTAAAGCATAGATAGAGGTATACACATTTCTTAACATACTCAGTTTCAGTTACTTCTGAGCAAAAGGATGGCAGCTTTTGCTTATATAATATCGTTTGCCCTTACAGTTGTGCACTTCACATTGGTGACTTGTGTGAAGACTTTATGGAGCATAGCTGAGATGCTTTTCAGCTGGGCGTAGGGGTGGGTAGTAGTGATGCAGGAAGAAAAAACTGATGTGGGGTGGATGACCTCCAGTATCCAAATAACAGGGAAAACTGATCTCTCATCCTGAAAAGTACCTGGGACAAGTTTGTGTTCTCTAAAACTGAAGAATGAATTTTAGGAACAAACAGAGGTAATGAATAGAACATATTTATTGAGGGAAAGAAAGCTCCTGTAAGAGAGAGGGAGGGACAGGAGGGGGTCCCAAGTGGATGTCCCCGGGAAACTGTCTCTTCCAGGGACTTTTATAGAGGAAAACCATGTGGTGAGGCAGGTCTAAGGTTGTGGAGAAGTGGGAACTTGCTTAGGTGGGCATGAGGTGGGATAAAACTATGGTCAACCAATGAGATTACAGGCACCATTGCTCAGGTAAAATAGAGTAAATCCAGTCTCTTCCTGCTGGGAGTTGGATTAGTGACTCAATTGCACTCTTGCAGGGTGATTGGTACCTACTTGGAATATCAATCCCTGATGCCCATCTCTAGGGAAGTATGTAGCTATATTTGTTCACTCTTGTCTTGAGACCTGGCCCACAGCGGAGGAGTGTCTGTCTCTAGTTGTAAGGTCACCTTGTCTTTCATATTGTCCTTGAGGGCTTGGCCCTGCCTAACTGCCTGTAATATTTCTATCTAATTCAGCTGCCTACAACAGTAGTACTGTCCTGTAATCATCACTCTTTGGGAGGCTGAGGCATGAGGATCACAAATTTGAGTCCTGTCAGGGAAACAGCAATTTAGTCCCTGTCTCAAAATCTAAAAAATTAAGTTAAATTAAAAGGCTGGAGATGTAACTTAGTTTATGTTATGGCACAGCATATAGTGTCAGGGATCGAACCATGATCCCTGCAGTTGCCTAAGCAGGCACTTTAGACCACTGACCACTGAGCTATCTCACTGGCCCCTGGAGATGTAACTTAGTGTTCAGTACCAAAAAAAAAAAAAAAAAAAAACTTTTCAGAAAGTAATTTTTTATCTTAACCCAGTGAGATGGGAAGTAATCACTAAAATGGGCTCTGAACCTGACAACAATTGTGTGGGGTTCATTTCCTCTAAACAGTAATGTTACGGGTTCTCAAACAGGCAGACCAGAGTCCAAATTAGACTTTAAATTTGAGCCTTTAATACTGAGCTCGAGGCCTTCCTGACTTCTATTCATGCAGGAGAGAAGACAGAGAAGTGCACCAAGTGACAGAGAACAGGGTTTTTATACAGAAACTACTTTCCACTTAGCACCTACTGATTTTTAGAATTAATCATTTGTAACCTACCAACACATATAGGCACAATTTACAAGTTAACTAGACAATAGATTGAGTACAAGGTCTAAATGAACTTCCTCTGATCTTTAGCAGAATGAAATCATTAACTACATTCCTGTATGGTTCAATAGGTAGTCAGGCCTAAACTTCATTATCACCTATAGGGGCTGATTGCCTTAGGTACATATATAGCAACATGAATCACTTTGACTTAAGTTAGTACATTTAACACATTCTGAGGTCCTCAGCTTTTGATCCACACAAATACCATGTCCTACTACCAAGAACAGTTATAGAAAGAATTCATCAATCTCAGGGGGAATTTCCCAGACATGTGGGGTTAATGTTGTAATTTTTAAACTACTGAGTAGTCTTGAATGCCCTGTTACTAATTCACAAAGAAATTACCTCAGTGAGTCTGAAATCTAAGTAACCTATCACAAGCAACCCTTTTGGGGATCCCTCATCTATATATATGGGAACAAAGTTTTCGAAATAACTATTAACAATTTCTGACCCCAAACTGGGTTATTTTTCTGTCTAGGAATTGTGCAACTAATAACAGTGCCGACCACTAATTGAGCAGAAAAGATAACTTTTATTCTTTTACGGTTTTACTAAAACTCTTAAGAATCCTGTGAAGTATGATAGAATAGGCAAAGAAAGTTAGGCTAAGAGTTGAAGTGAATTACCTAAGTTCCCATGCATATTAAGTGATAGAACTGGAAGTAGAACCTATGTCTTCTGATTTCTTGTCTCATGTTCTGTAATTTTATGCCATTCTGATTTTTATTAACTCCCTACAAATGACGTCACCTTGCTTTTGTGTTGCCGAAAGACAAAAACACTGACGTTAGTCACAGCAGATAGGCAGTAATGTAAGAATTGAGTTTTGGAACTGGGTCAGTCTCTATCTAAAATTTATTCAGTCTTCTTTACCCCTTTAGTAAACTACTTGGAAGGTAGCCAACAGTTTTCTCATGACAGCAGAAGTATTGTTCTACATAGCTACTGTAGATTAGAAGTTTTGAGCTACATGATCTTTTAAAATTGTTTAACATGTTTTATCCTTTTCTTCTCCCCTAAAATGAGAAGTCTTCAAGGGCATAAATTCTCTTCTATAAAGCTGAATCCCAGTGTTAAGAGTTATACCTGAAAAGTGTAAGATGCTCAGGATTGTTGTTGGATTTTTTTTGTCTTTTTGAGATATGTTCTCGCTGTGCAGTTCAGCTGGCCTTGAACTTTTATAGCCCAGGCTGGTCTTGAACTCACAAGATCCTCCTGCCTCAGCCTCCCAAGTGCTGGGATTACAGGCATGCGCCACCATGCCTGACTACTGTTGTTGGACTTTAAAGTTTGTTCCACTCAATCTAAAGACTCAAGGGACAGATTAGTGAAAAAAAAAAAAAAGGTTTTGGAGGCCGAGGCAGGAGGGTTACCATGGGTTGATGGCCAGTCTAAACTACACAGTGAAATCCTGTCTATAAATAAATAAATAAATAAATAAATAAATAAATAAGTGCTACCAATCCTAAAGAAGATAGAGCAGCTTCCTTGTTGCCTCAAACTCTTTATCTTCTCATGCTTGGTTGTACAGAGGGTTTTTATAGGTGGAAAAGGAGGTATAGTAAAAGAGTGGGCAAGAAATCCCTGTGCTGGGTGGAGGTCTGATGAATACTGTTTTGGCTAGGTGGTAACTTTCAGCTTCTCTCTGACCTCAGTCAAATGGACCTCAGTCTCCTAGGGCCCTTATCTGCATGTTCATTTCAGACAGACATGTTTTGTGCAAGTCTGTTCATATGAGCTAAGGAAAAAGAGGGTTTACAGATTTTTCTTTTAGAAATTAGAGTGCCAAAAGGGATGAGTTGTTAAAGAGCTAGGAAGTATGTGAGGGAATTCTATTAAAGATTTTCTCTAGAAAGCAGATGATTTGTAGTATTTTATGACTGATTCACTGACTTAAGGGTTGGTGATCCTTATGTTTAGAAATGGTTGCTTCGGTCACGATGTCAGTTGCCTTTTTGATGTCTGCTTTCTCTCTTTCCCATGTATTTAGGACAAGGTCTACAAGGTCTACAGAGTCTCATTATGTAGAGCAGACTCATAGTGATCTTCCTATTTTCAGCCTCCCAAGTGCTGGGATTATAGGTGTGCGCCACCATGTTCAATCTCAATGGCCGTCTCAGTGTGCCTTGGAGGTGGGGCCGGCACAGCACATTGGGGATTGAACCCTGGCCACTATGCTCTGTCTAAGCAGGCATTTTAATCTGCTGAGCTATCTGGCTGGCCCTTGCTTTCTCTCTTGTACCAACAGCGGCAGGGAGTATGGACACTGACCCTGAGTTACTTAGTGTTGAAATAGCTGATGTAATAGTCACTATGTTAGAAGGCAAATAGATTTATCTTTGTATACCTTTTCTTTCAATGCTGCTTGTACTTTAACCTTTTGTAGTATAGGAGAAGAAAACTAGTTTTCTGCCTTTCATGAGTTCTTTTCTGAGATTGCCCACAAAAAGATTAATAAGAATAAGATAGAAGTTTAATAATTTGCCTCCTGTGTACGGGGAAATAACCCTGAGAGGTGACTTCACAGGGGCAGCTTAAACTTGAGGCTTAAATACTGTCATTCTCTGAAATAAAGAAGTACGTGGAGAAAGACCTGGCTAACATGGCCAGAAAAAGCCAGTAAAACAAAGGTAACATTTATGATGCAGACATAAATCTCTGCCTTAGTGAGAAAGCCCTGGATTCATGTCGGAGTCCCTTCCTGGTTCTCGTCCCGGCCCAAGAAGTCTAAACTTATATTCCTAACAACCCGTTATTGGAATTCCACCAAGTTAATTCCAATCTACAACTCCCAGCACAACCCACAGCGATCACAAAGACACCAAAACATATTTATACAATTAATGGGGAGCCAAGGGGTCCTAGGTCCAATCATGAAAGCGGCTTCTGGAACCAAGAGAGTGACCCATGGCTGCACTCTGGCTTTATTCATTAGAGAAGGAGGAGTGGCTTGTGAAAGGGAATTTTGGGAAGGTGAGCTCTGAAGGGAATTGTGGGAAGAAGGTGAGCTGTGAGCTGGGCTAGGTAGGAGGCCTGCATTCACCTCTGCCATATTTAGAGAATTTGCATAATGCTATTGAGATAGCATCTAATATTTTGGGGGTCTGGTGCTTCAGCTCTGATGTGTAATCTTTTAGGCCCCAGGAAATCATAGCCTCTATCTCGAGGCTCAATCCCAGCTGACACCGTGGAGCATTGGCTCTTCATCCTGTCATCAGGGAAACACGCGTGCCACCTTCAAAAATTACCATCAGCACCTCAGCTAGACCATTACACACTGCTTAAGGCCAACTGAAAGGATAATGAGAAGTCCTAGCCAGCTCTGTACATTTCAATACGAGGGAATAGGGTCAGGCTCAGTCAAAATGGAGACAGTCGCTTTTCTTTTAAGGAGAGCTACTCAGGCGGTCCTCCACAGATTCAGGTCTCAGTACTATAGTCAGTCAGTCAATCAATAATCAATCAACCAATCACACTATAAGGGCATTTTCTTCTCTGTATCAGCATGAGAAAGATAACTAAATCAGTAGAGTATGTGTGTATATTTGTTTATTTGGGTAGTACTGGAGATTGTACCAAGGACCTCCACACTGAGCTACATCCCCAGCTCTTTTTTGTATTTTTTGAGACAGTCTGACTAAATGACTTGAATTTTAATCCTCATTCTTCCCACCTTAGCCTCCCAGTGTGGAAATTATAGGCCTGTGCCATCTGCCTGAGATTTTCACTGTGCCTTGCTGAGATTTTCTTTATAGATACAAATTTTTCTTACCAAAGACTAATTTTTCAGAGCTTCTCTAGTCCTTCAAGAGATTTTTGTGCCAGAGGCTTGTTTTGGGGTGGTATAGTCTAGTTTCCTACAGCCAGTTTTGAGATGCAACATCCTGAGCTTTGTCAGTAGCCATCCTTGCTTTCACTCCCTTTAGTTCGTAGTTTTCTAAGAGGTGCTATGTATCAGAGTCCGCCTACACTAAAGCAGCAGCAGTTAGGAGGCGATGCTTTTTTTTTTTTTTTTCTTTAATGTATTTAGTACAAGGTCTGAAGGGTCTCTCTACACAGATTGGACTCATATGATACTGTTTTCAGCCTCTTAAGCGCTGGAATTACAGGCATGCACCACCATGCTCAGTCTCAATTGCTGGCTCAGTGTGCCCCAGCGTACCATGGATCAAACCCCATTTCCTGACCCTGCCTAAGCAGATGCTTTATTCCACTGATTTATCTGGCTGGTTCTTGGTTTTTTAAAATTATTGTTCTGTCCTGGGCATGGTAGCACATAACTGTAATCCCACCACTCAGGCGGTTGAGGCAGGAAGATTGCCATGAGTTCAAGGCCAGCCTGAAATACATAGTGAGACCCTGTCTCAAAAAAAAAAAATAAAATAAAATAAAATAAAATTCAAAGTTATAGTCTGAGATTCAGGACCTCAGTAAGTCTTCCACATGGTAAGAGTTCTTTGATAATGAAGATGAAAAAAATACACAGATATGTTTGAACTAGTGCACCAGCTAGTCTGCTCTTTCTGAGAACAGCAAGCACAAAAATCCAGATCTTAAAAGGTTAAGAAAGGCTTACTATCTAGTTCTGACACTTCACCAATTTTTTATAGTTGATTCTGGCTTTTTCTGATTGCTAATATTTTAATCCAGTGGTTGGTCTTGTTGAATAAAGACTTATTAAGAAAGGAAAAGAAGGCAGACAATTTGCTTAATCCTTGCAAGGAGAAAAAAGACTTGGAAGAGGACAGAGCTGTCAGCTTTCAAATGACACTGTAAAACACGCAGGAAGGGATTTACTGTTCCAGCTTTGTTACAGCCTGAGGCAGTTGGTGCTGTTCCCCAATGTGAGAACTTTTTTGTTTCTCTAGGACAATGTCTGGCCCCAGGAGTCTTTCCCATGACTATTTGTCACTATTGAGAGCCAAGGGCCTATTTTGAAGAAAACAGAGCTGTTTAAAGTATTTAGCAGAGGGCTGGTGAAATGGTTCAGCAGGTCTAAAGCCTGCTTAGGCAACTACAAGGACCTCAGTTTGATCCTCGGCACCACATGCTGTGCCAGCCCCACCCCCAGGGCAGGCTGAGCCGACCATATATATATATATATATATATATATATATATATATATATATATATATATATATATGTATATAAAATATTTAACAGAAATCCTTATCAAGGGGTGGGATACACACAATTTCACTTTTGTGGGAAACATAGTGCTGCTGGGTATTGTACGTGTGCTGACTTAGTCTTTGTAACAATTCTATTAAATAAGTACTATTTTTTCATTTTTTATATTTAGAGATCAAAATTTAAGAAATTAAAAAAATTTCAAGGTTATATAGCTTGTTAGTTTGGAGATAGATACAAATTTAAAGAATGTCACTAGTAAACCAGTGACTTTTCCCCCCATACTATGTTTGTGTTCCATGATAGTGATGGAGAGGACTTTCTTCCTGACTTTACAGTAAAATAGAATTTAAAATGGGTGCAAAACAGCAGAATTTAACATGCAGAGACTTTTCTAAGCCTAACCATCAAAATGCTTTAAATGTGCTGAACTTTTCTTACCAAGATCTATGAGTAGTTGTAGAGGGGAGCATCCTCTCTGCTCTAAAGGGTTGGTAGTTGAGTTTGCTGAAACAAACTAACAAGATTAACAGGAGAAGAGTCACACAAAATGATTAACTGCTAACAAATGTGAGTCATATAAAGTATGAAAACCCAAAGAAGGACCAGGTGATTGAGACTTAAATACTCCTTTCAATAGAGAGAGGGAAGTAAGGGATGTTGGCAGTTTGAAAGAAGTAAATTATTTTGGAGGGAGGGTGAATGGGCCTGAAGGGTAGACAGTAGCCGGGTAGATCGTACATGGAGTTTGGGTGAGGTGTAAGTATCTACTCTTACTTCCTGGTAGTTAATCTGGAAAATCTGGCCTCTATTAGCCAGAGGAACTTTATAGATAAGCCCAATTCTGTGCTTTGGGAGAGAAAGAGGACTGAGAAGAATGGTGCAAGGGAAAGGTCAGAGAGATCCTCACACTGCTTCTTTAGTTCATCATATCCAAGTACCATCCTGTAGTGCATTGTTTTCTGAACCCCTGAACATCAGAGTTGTATGAAAAGCACTATTTCCCCTAAATTGGAGATGTCTGTCCAAGTATATATGAATTTCTGTGAATTCACTAGAGTCATTGTATCCTAAGGAACAGGTTAATCATGTTTTCATGGTATAGCATTTTCGTGAAATTTAATCTCCAGTTAATAATTCACATTTCTAAAATAGTGTATAATATGTATTTATATATGTATGCATGCATGGATGTATGTATTTATTTTGAGACAGGGTTTCACTATGTAGTTCAGGATGGCCTTGAACTTTAGTGATCTTTCTGCTTCAGCTTCTCAAGTGCTGGGATAACAAGCGTATACCTCCACACTCATCTTTTTTTTTTTTTTTTTTTGGTCTTTTTGAGACAGAGTCTCGCTATGCAGTTCAGGCTGGCCTTGAGTTTGCTTTTGCAACCCAGGCTGTTCTCGAACTCACACCCATCCTTCTGCCTCAACCTCCCAAGTGCTGGGATTACAGGCATGCGCCACCACGCCCAGCCACACTCATCTTTAAAACTATTTTATTTTAACGTATTTCTCAGAGCTAGTCTCAAGCTTAGGGCCTCTACCCTATAAATAACAGAAATTCCATTTTTAATGTGCATGTTATAGTATTTTTAATCTTCACGACTATAAAAGTTTTGCATTAGAATTTCTTTGTCTTTTCAGATTGTAGATCTAAATTGTTGGCTTTATTAGAGGCTCCTCCTTACAGATTAAAGTGTTGGATGCAGGAATTTTCTTGTTTGTGTTTTTGAACCCCCTCATAAACATCTAATTTCATTTGAAGTTCTAACTGACTGAGAAATAAAAAGAAAATGGTGGAATATTTTGAGTTAACAAAAAAATGGAAATAAAAAAAAGCAGATTAAGTTTGATTCCAAACCTCAGAGTAGGAGTGTGTGTGTGTGTGTGTGTGTGTGTGTGCGTGTGTGTATTTTCGTTTATGTTGGGGGGGACAAGGTCGCGCTACAGAGTTTAGGTTGGCCTTGAACTCACTGTGTAATCCAGAGAGGCCTCAAACTCATGACAATCTCCCTAGCCCCCCAAATGCTAGAATTATAGTCATGTGCCCCTATGCCCAACTTATATTTCTATACTTCCAAGAAGTGATGCAGCTACTACAATCCATGTTTTCTTCCCATCTCTGCCAAGGATGATCAGTTTAACATAAATAGAATTATACTGATGTTTTCTCAGAAGTAAGGAAGATGATTGTATCAAAACACTAGATTAGCAATGGTCTGCGTACCAGCTCTTCTGCCCCGTTGCTAAGAGCAAGGAAAGTATGAAAATGAAGTATGGTATGAATGCCATCTAAATTGTGATTTTTTTGGTGTTATTTTTAAAAGTTAAAATTTTCAACTTGTGTGGCTGGGGAGATAGCTCAAGGGCACAAATGTCTGCTGGCAAGTACAAGGTCCTGAGTTCGATCCCTGGTTCTGGGGGAAAAAAATTTCAACTTGATTATAAGAAAAATGCTTGATTTGAATATTCTTTCTTAGGATTGGCAGTGATGGATAAGGACAGAGTTTGCACTTGAGCTTTTGACACTCGTTTTAATCAGATGGCTCATTACTAGTCCTTTAAGCAGGTTCACATTCCTGACAACTCTAGCATGGAATCTTGTTCACATTTGTCAGTTATTGTGCTCTATCAAGCTGCCAAGGCCACTGTCATAGCTAGAGCTTAAAGGAACACACCTCTGGTGTTCTTCCACTAGCTGGTGGACATGTCATTGGGAGTATCTAGGAAGTGGGCTATTGCTGCTGTTTTCAGTGTGACAGTGAAGAACCTTGGCCACATTAGATTGCTAGAGGTGCAGTATGTTAGTGTCAGAAGGAAGTACTTAGTATTCTCTTTGGAAATTAGAAATGCTGCATACCTAACATTTGTTCATTTTGCTTTTTTTTTTTTTTTTTTTTTTTTTGGCGGGACCGGGGTTCGAACTCAGGACCTTCCACTTGCCAGGGAGGCACTTGTGCCACAGAGCTATCTCCCCTGCCCCCTCCATACCTAACATTTGAAAAATGTTTTTGATACGACATACTGTGGTAAAGTCAGAGGTTTTAGCCCTTTCAGAACTGTTAAGTTACCTAAGATATAATTATGAGATCTTCATAGAAACCTTGCCAGTTAAATTTGTTAAAACCAGCATTTTAAGTTGGGTATGGTGGCACACACCTATAATCCCAGTACTCAGGAGGGCGAGGCCAAAGGATCACCTTGAGTTTGAGGCCAACATGAGCCTACCTAGTAAGTTCAAGTGTAGCCTGAATTACATTGTGTGACCCTGTCCCAAAATCCAAAAATAAATACATAAAATCACCGTTTTATTGTTTTGTTTTTGAGGTACTAGGGACTGAACTCAGGATCTTGTGCTTGCCAGGCAAGTGCTTATTCTACTGAGCTATCTCCCCAGCTCCTTAAAATCACCATTTTAAAAAGTAGGAGGCTAAAGCCTAGCCAACCACACAGCTAAAAAATGGTGGAATCTTGATTTAGATTTGAATTAATTTAGATCTGTATGACTTAAAAGCCTGTGTTCAGTAATCACTAAAGATAACTTATAAATAGGAATTGTCTTAGTTATTTTTTACTTGCTGGGTCAAATACCCAACACTCAAAATGAAGGGAGGAAAGGTTTATTTAGCTCACAGTTTGTGGAGGTTTCAGTTCATACTCCGCTGGGTCCAAGGCTGCAGAAAACAATGAAGAGCAGAGGAGGAGCAACAGCTGTGGCATCCATCAAGCCTCTTTCAAATTCTGTGCCAGGGCAGAGCTCCTCCAAAGTAGCATGGCTGCGAAGATCAAGCTCCTCAGGTCAGGGCTGGGCCAGGTAGGAAGCAGCCAGGGCAGGGCCTCAACTCTTTTTGTACACTTTCTGTGCTGAATCACTCTAGGGTGTCCCGGCTGGCTCTGGGGTGGAACCAATCACATCCCAGGGCAGGCCTCCGTCCTGCAGCATGGGGCTCCCACAGCCCGGAACCAACCCAGCCCATCCAGCCAAGCTTCCTCAAGTTGACACAATGTATCAACTACCACAGGAGACTATACATAGAATCAGACACTATAAGTGTGCAAGGATTGTTACATTTGTAAAATCTTGAAGCCATCTAGAAATTCAGAGGAGAGATATAGAATGATCAAAATGATCATTTTTGGCTAGAATGATCAGAAAAATCTTCATTAAGGAAATAAGACTTCATTAAGGAAATAAGAATGCCGTGCTGGCCCCACCCTGACCCCGCCCTCTGGCGCACTGAGCCCTCAATGGAGTCCGGCCTGGTGGCCACACCTGTAATCACAGTATTAGGGAGGCAGAAGTCAGGAAGATCACTACCAATCTGGGCTGTGTAGTGAGACCCTGGGGTGGGGGGGGTAGCGCACACCTGTAATCCCAGCACTTGGGAGGCTGAGGCAGGAGGATCAGTGCGAGTTTGAGACCAGCCTGGGCTACAAAAGTGAGCTCAAAGCCAGCCTGAACTGCATAACAAGACCCTGTCTCAAAAAGACAAAAAAAGATTTGCCAGGTGTGGAGGCTCGCATCTATAATCCTAGCACTAAGGAGGCTGAGACAGAAAGATCATTGAAAGTTTCAGGCCGGCCTGGGCTAAATAGTGAAACCTTGTCTCAAAAACCAAAACAGAAATAAGACTTAATTTAGGCGTTGAAAGAGTGAGGACTGTGTATGTAGGAATAATAGTATGAATAAAAGAAAAAGGACATCTAAATGCACTAGTGTGATAATGAATCTGATTTGAGATCCAGGGGTAAATATGCATCACATTATTTTATACAATTTGACTATAGGTAGCATTACATGTTAGTACATGTTCAGTATCCCTTATCCTAATTCTGGTGTGAGACCAGAAATGTTTCAAATGCTTTTGGATTTTGGAATATTTGCATATGTATATAATATCTTAGAAATGAGACATATGTCTAAACACAAAATTCATTTGTTTTATATATACCTTATACTATATGCATACCCTAAATACAATTTTGTACAATTGTCTTGACTACAACCTGACAAGTGAGGTTAGGATGTGTTTTCTGTACTTTATTTTTCGCGGAATGGGGGATCAAACTCAGGCCCATGCACTTGCCAGGCAAGCAAGCACTTATTCTACTGAGCTATCTTCCCAGCCCCCGGATATGTGTTTTCTAAATATGTTGTCATATGAGCACTCATAAAGTTTTGCATTTTGTAGTATGCCAGATGTTGAATTTTGGGTTAGAGATTGTCTTAATTTATCATCACTGGGGTACAGCATCGAATGCTTCGAACTTAAAGGAGAAAACGTTTATTTAGGCTCACACTTTATGAGGTTTTAATCCATAGTCAACTGACTCCAAAGCAGGATGGCATGACAGAGAAGAAATAGTTCATGACATGGCACACAGGAAGCAGTAAACTATCAAGGGAGGAGTAGGAATATTCCCTCTCTCTCTCCCTCCCTCCCTTCTTCCCTCCCCCCCACCAGGCCGTGCACAGTGACCTGTCTCTTCCCACCCAAACACAGTCAGCTATAAAACCATCACCAAACTAATTCAGTATCATACACCCATGATCCAGTAATTCCTAAAAGCTCTACCTATGAGCACATGAGGGGGACATGTAGGTATTAGGTATAAGCCATAACAGAGATGCTATCTTAAATCACTTTGTTATTGCCAGGACAAAATATCTTACACCCACAATTTAAAAGAGGGGAAGTTTATTTTGGCTCATATTTTTAGTCTGTGGTTGGTTGGTGCTAAGGCAAAATTAACATGGTGGGAGGGCTGGCCGAAATAATGCTACTTTCATCATGGGAGTTGGAAGCAGAGAAAAGAGGTAGTCAGGGAGGCAAGGAGATACACCTCCAGTGATCACTGGGAAGATAGCCTAGTGGTACAGTGCCTGTTGGCAAGCTTGAGGTCAGGACTCCAGTTCCCATACCACCACCACCACCACCACCACCACCACCAAAAAAAGAGTCCCAGCTGCAGTACGCGCAGTGGCCAACCCCTTCCAACGAGATGCTACCTATAGCCATGGCTATGTGTGAGAATGTTCTTATCATTAGGAAATATACACTGAATTATTTAGGAATAAAGGGCATGACAATCTCGTACTTCTCCAGTGGTGATAAGAGAGAAAAAAATGATAAAGCGAATATCATTCAACAGTAATTTCACCAAATACAGTTGCTGCATTTGGCTAAAGAAAATGAAGGTATTTTGTCATATCTTTAGTATACTTGAAATTATGTGGCAAAAACATTTCAGTATTTTTTGTGTACTGTATTTGGTACTGGGGAGTCAAACCCTGGACCTTGTGCAGACTAGGCAAGTGTTGCACTACTGAGTTTCATTCCCAGCCCTCAAATGTTTTACATTTTATAAATGTGGCTAAAATTCTTCAAAAACTCATAAAATTCACTTAAGGCATTTTATCCAAGAATTAGGAGCCATAGTTCTATTCATGCTTCCTGCATTGTTTGTTTGTTTGAGACAGGGTCTTCCTGTGTAATTTAGGCTGGTCTTGAACTCACTGTGTGTAGCCCAGGCTGGCTTCAAATTTGGGGTGATCTTCCTCCCTCAGCTTCCCATATGCTGGGATCATAGTTGTGTGCCAAATGCCTGTCACATGCTTCCTCCAAAAGAAAGGAATTTGTTAAACCAAATTGGCAAGATAAACAGAGACGATGATTTCGCACAGATAATGTATAAGTCAGACTGTGTAGATTCCTTTTTCTTCCTTTCTTAGTCAAGGAATAGAGTGGACCAAAGGATGTCTAAGCGTTAAGCTTGCAATTTAATATATTCTTGTTCTTGCATTCCAGAAGAGCTTGACCCTGGAATATGGTGTCACATGCCTGTAAACCCAGCACTTAGGAGGCTGAGGCAGGAGGACAAGAGTACCTTGGGCTATTTAGTGAGTTCCAGGCCAGCCTGGACTACATACTGATATTGATACAGTGCCTCAAAAAACAAAACCAAAACAATGACTTATAAATTATGTGATTTTAAAATAAAGGAATAATTTGGTATACTAGATCAGAAAATAAAGAGATCACAGACAGATTTCCTGATTACAAATATATAGAATACTAGGTGTAACAGGTATTTTGTGCAGTTTTGGAGTAATGAGAAAAGGAATCGCATTCTAGGAGCTTCACACACTGGTCTCTAGAACAGTCAAGGTGAACCTTGTTTTTAGCTCTTCTGCTGATGTTAACAAGTAGCTGTTTAGTGAATCGTCCCTGCCTTCCCACCTCTATACCAGCAGATGTGGACTAAAAGCCATTTTGAAAACTTAATCTCTATATGGTCTACTTCTTAGCCTGCATCCTATGTGTACATTATTTCAGCTGTGCTTCTGCCCCATCACTCCACTGCAGACACAGTAGAAGTTTTCCAAATGGAGCTAGGATTTTGTTAGGACATATGTACATAATAGATAGATAGCCCCCAAAACCTCTCATGTATTCATGGTGGGGCTTTTGGGAGGTGGTTGGATCATGGTGTGTAATTCTGAACTAAGGGTACGTAGGGCTGGGGAGATAGCTCAGTAGAATAAGTGCTTGCCTGGCAAGCACAAGGTCCTGAATTTAATCCTCGGTACTGCAGTACATGAATGACTGGCCAAATAGCTGAGTGGATTAAAGCACCTGCAAGCAGGTGCAGAGGCCACAGGTGATTCCTGGGCCTATAGCTGGCTCCACCCATGGGGCATGCTGTGATGGTGATTGAGACTGGGCGTGTTGGCACACACCTGTAATCCCAGCTCTTGGGAGGCTCTAAACAGGCAGATCACTATGAGTTCAATCTAGTAGTGAGACTCTGAACACCCTATAGACCTTTCCCTAAAATACAAGAAAAAAGAAAAAAAGGGTATATAGTCCTGCATTAGTTCACTAATTGGTTTAGCATAGTTCTAGGTATAAATAATGGAAAGGCCCACCCTGCATGTGGGTGGCACCATCTAATAGGCTTATAACTTAGATGAGATGAAAGTCAGAGGCTTGCTGCTTTCTGTCTGCCTTGCCATGGACTGTATCTCTGCCACATCTCCCAGCCATGTTGCCCTCCCTTGGAGCCAGCCAACTTTGGGCTGAAATCTCTACAATGTATGAGTTAAAATAAGCCTTTGCTCTTTTAGCCTATGGGTATTGAGTATTTTGTTTGAGCAATAAGAAAAGTAACAAGACAGATGTGCTCATTGCATATCCATAAAATGGTTTTTATTGGCCACTGTAGATTGGCTTTGAGTATCATTATATAGGAAACACCCAGTTTTTCTTTGAGTCTGTGTTGAATTTAACTGAATAATCATAGGACAACATTCATATGTAGGTACTTAGTGCCTATTAATGATGGTGGTTAAGTTATATGTGAATGTGAGTCAGGATTGTGAAATGGTTAAGTGCTTAGGTTCTAAAGACAGACCGGGGTTTAAAACTGGCTCTGCCACTTACTACTTGTGTAGCTTTGAACAAGTTATCATTATCTTTCCTCTTCTGTAAAATGGGATAAAATTATCTTCTCTGGAATGAAATGATACATATACAAAGCTTGATACTTTAAATGTGTTCACTAAGTGTTAGCCAATGTTATGCTCATTAATCTTATCATTAAGTGTAGTTTTGTCACTCCCAAATTTCCTTATGTCTTCAGATTTCTTAGCCTTTTTCCCACAGTCTCCGTAATGCTTATGTCCCATGCTGATTTTTTGACATTCACTTTTTTCCCAAAGGCCCAGGGATGTGTCCAACCCACTGTAAATGTTTCCTGTTCCCTCTGCTGCTTCCAGAGTCTAACATAGTACTTCCTAGTTAGGACCTGAATATTTCATTTTTTTGCAAAGGATTGACTTCTAAGCTATAGTTTATAGAATTGTGGACAGTCTTAAGTAGGGTTACTTCTATAAGTGAGATCAAAGTATATTAGATCCCTTAAAATTCATTGCATTTTCTGATAGCCCATCTGTCAGACTGAAAAATATCTGCTCTGAGTCAGATGGGGAAATTCTGTCACTTTTGTAATTGTTCAGAATATCATACTTTTTGGCTTTTTCTCTTGCTACTTAAAAGGATTGTTCTAAGGATCAAATGAAACCATGTATGTGTGTTATGGTTTGTGTGCTCCCCCTCCCCCCAAAAGCCTCATGCAGTCATGGAGCAGACTTCTAGAGTTTGTGATTAACTCATGATCCACTGGGATTATGGGTGAGTGCTGCTGAGATTATGGCTGGGGATTGAACTACCAGCCCCTGAGCCTGCCTGCAGGCACTTTAATCTACTGAGCTATTTGGCCGGCCCTTGTGCTGTTTTCTATTCTCTTTCCTTAACAGGTTCTGTCCTGAGAGTACCTGTAGATTAAATGACGTTTCAAAATACAATTTAGGAGGACACTTACTCTGGACCCCCTCTCCTGTCTCTCGGACAGGAGCTTTCTTTCCCTCAATAAATATGTTCTGCTCATTTTGTTCCTAAAATTTATTCTTCAGGAAAAGAAAAGGAAAGGGGAGGGGAGGGGGGGGAGGGAAAGGAAGGGAAAGGAAGGGAAAGGAAGGGAAAGGAAAGGGAAAGGAAAGGAAGAAAGTTAAGTTAGTTTGTTCAGTGACAGTGATGTCAGATATGACTTCTGCTGCTTGATTGGCAGACCTGGCCAGTCAACAGACAGTTTTTCTTGATGGGGGGGTGGGGGGGCTGTTTTGTTTTATATTTTTCTGAACTAAGAACCTTTTGGTGACTTTTCTTTTTTTCTTTTGAGACAGTGCCTTGCTATATAGATCAGGCTAGTGAAACTCAAAATATAGTCATCTGTGCCCAACACAAACTTGCGCTGATCCTCCTGCCTTGGCTTCCCAAGTGCTGTTATTATAGCATGTAAATTCTAATTTGTACAATATAAGTGGAAAACTGAGAATTAAATGTGAGGTTTTTGTCACTGCTCCTATTCTTGTCTTCATCACAATTGTCATCACCTCAACCACAAACACCAACTGCTTGATAAGCACAGGATAAGCACTTGATAAGCTCTGAGTGTCAGGGAATACAATATATTGGATGTTTTGTTTTGTTCGTTGGTATCCGGGATCAAACAAGGATCTCATGCTTGCCAGGCAAGTGCTTATGCCACTGAGCTAGATCCTGACCCCCAATACATGCATTCAATTTCTGTTCTGTAACTCAGAATCTAGCTGTATTTGGACATAAGGTCTTTAAGCTTAATGGTGTTATCTTGAATAACTTTGAGGAAATAACATTGGGTAAGCTGGGAGTATGCCATTATGCCATTGGCAGAACAAATCAGTGGTTCCTCTGGTTGGAGAAAATCAGCAATCCAGAATTGGCTTGATTAGAATTACTGCTGCCTTCCTCTGGCAAAGAAGTTGTTATTGTTGCTGCACTTCTGTTTTTTTTAATAGCGGTATTACATGATGCGTACAGATCTTAGCATGTAGATGATCAGGACCTTTAGAAAGCAAGTGCTGTTGCATAGTTTATTCTTTTTTTAAAAAAAAATTTTATTTTATTAAACCTTATTTATTTGTTCGTTTGTGTTCTGGTTGGCTCAGCCTGCCCTGGGGGTGGGGCTGGTACAGCATGTGGTGCCGGGGATCAAACCGCAGTCCCTGTGGCTGCCCAAGCTTGCCCAAGCAGGCGCTCTAGACCACTGAGCCATCTCACCGGCCCCTGCATAGTTTATTCTTGGCTCGCTAGTGGTATTCAGTTAACTCTGGATGACTTGGATTTGGGATAGAGGAGGTCATAATCTTTCTCTATTCCTTTCATGTAAATGTATTGTAGTTTGTCAAAGTTGTTTACAAAGAAGTGTACTCTTGAATATACTTCATTAGGGATGATGATGAGCCCCGTTTTGAACTTCAAACTAAAGTTAGCAATGTTCTTTCATTAAAATGTTAAGGGTTTTGTCAGTTCATTTTTTAAGACTGAAGTGAAATTTTTCTCTCATTTAATGTGATACTGATTTGTGATTTTCCTGGTTAGGCATAATAAAAATCTTTGCTCATCTTTAGGGTTTGTATTTGGTGGTTATGTACTTAGGCAGTCTAGAGTGTCTGTCTCCTTTATGTGTACTGTTGGTTATGTAAACCAAAAGAAGAGATATACCTGCTTGACAACTGTTCAGATGTTTGTCCTGCTGCTCAGACTGATAACTCATCTTTTTTTTTTGTACAATTCTGAACATCTTGTTTTTAGAGCTCTTTATATAGTACACCTTGTTTCTATAGTACTATAATTTTTTGTTGTATTGTGCAATACAAGATTGTAATTTTATGTTCTGTTATATGTTATAGTTCTGCATATAAAAATTATGCAAATGAAAGTAGTTATCATGTTGGAATTTCCTTTAACCATTTCTTTGTTCTGAATTTTATAATGTGCATGCTATATATAATTCCTCATTTAGTGACCAATTCATTAATGATCTTGGCAAAACCTTTAGAGAATAGTCCCCACAGGATGTGTCATAAGGCAGAGAAGGATAGAGAATGAATATGATAGGACAAATGAAAACTTATCAGTTTTCAAGGAACTGTACATTTTTAATTTTGAATAAATGGTTCATTAGGAAGGAAATCAGATAATCTTTTGCTCATAGAAGCTATTTCTGGGATTCAGGGTCTCCTGAAGGACTTAAGGGACAGTGTTGTGATAATGCTGAGCAAGCCACAGGAAGTATAGAAGTGGATGGTAAATACAGGTTTTCTGAAGAGATGTTTTGAATTTCTCTAGTAGACAATGATCAGAGTTAACAGGGGTTTTTGTTTTTGTTTTTTAGTTATGATATAATTGTATTTCAAGAAGTGAGTGCCAACCAGGTAGGAGAACACACACCTGTAATTGCAGCACTTGGGAGGCTGAAAGGAGAAGGATAGCTGTGAATTCAAGGCCAGCCTGAACTGCCTGCTTTTTTTTTTTTTTTTTTCAGTCTTTTATTTATTTATGTAGGGTCTCTTTACACAGCTGACTCACAGTGATCCTCCTGTCTCAGCTTCCCCAGTGCTGAGCTTATAGGCATGGTCTATCATGACTGATTTCAGTGGCTAGCTCGATGGGCCCAGGGTTCTGGGATCAGCACGGCATGTGGTGCCAGGGATCGAGTTCAGGTCCTTTTGCTGGCCAGGTAGGTGCTTAGACCACCAAGCTATCTCACCAGCCCCTGCCTGCCTTTTTTGAGACCTTGTCTGTCTCAAGAAAATGGAAAAGAAGTTCATGCCAGTTTTGTTGGACCTCTGCTTCTTGGTCTTTTTCCTGTCATTGAATGCTGAAGGTACAGGATTAGATTGTTAGAAATCAGAGAGTTATTTAGGTTTGTGAAAGGACAGTCCGGAGAACATGGTTTATGGCCAAAGATTGTGATTAGTAGAGTTCCTTTGTGTCAGCCAGTGAAAACAAGAAAAATTTTACAAAGAAGCCTTATGAAATCTGGGCAGCTTTATGTGGTCTTCTTGAATCACTATTGATTATCAGGATCCTAAGGGACCCTTTCCCACTTGCACCTTTCACTTTATCATTTTTAAGACCATTCACATTGATGATCATAACTAAAATGTATTGACTTTGTCATTATTTTCCTGTTGTTGGTTTCCTTTCTTACCCTTCTGGTTGGGGGGTGGCGGGGCTTGCACAGCATGTGGGACCAGGAATCAAACCCACAGCCAAAGCAGGAGCTTAGTCCTTTGAGCTAAGCCCCTGCTTTATTTATTTATTTATTTGTTTATTTATTTTTTCAGGACCGGAGTTTGAACTCACGACCTTTTACTTTCCAGGCAGGTACTTGCCCCAGCCCCTTGTTTTATCTTTTTTAAAATTTATTTTCTCATGCTAGAGGGATAGTTTGGTGGTCTAAGGACTTGTCTGACAAGCATGAAGACCCAGGTTCAGTCCCCAATACCACATGCCATGCTGGCCATCAAAACCAGGCATGGTGGTGCATGCCTGTAATTCTAGCACTGGAGTGGCTGAGACAGCAGGATCACTATTGATTCTGAGCTGTGTAGCAAAACCCTGTACCAAATAAATAAGTATTTTTTTTTCTCATTGAGGCTTATAAATTGCTTATAATAAGTAGCTTTATTACTATTATTGAGACCTGTTTAAGAAATGGCTACTTTTCAGAGATGTTTTCTAGGCATAGCTGGCTTTTGGCTTTTGAGTCTGTCCCAATTTATTAGGGATGAAAGGTTGCTGCCTGTGTGGCCTAGCACCCAGTTTTTTGGTGCTGGACTATAAATAATATTTATGATTTTTTAAGGGGATATGATTACTGGAAATCAAACTCAGACCTCATGGTTGCCAGGCAGGTGCTGTTCCACCAAGCTACATCCTCATCCTCTGGACTATAGTTTTTTCTTTTCTTTTCTTTTTTTTTTTTTTTGCGGAACTGCGGGTTGAATTCAGAGCCCTGCACTTGCCAGGCAGGTACTTGTGCCACTGAGCTATCTCCCTGGCCCCCTGGACTGTAGCATTTTTAATGATGCTTAGACTGTCTAGGTGTTGTCATTCAAAGAACATCAGTTGGTTACAACTGTGTCGCCTTGGCATAGTAATAATAGCATTAAGCACAATCTAGAAAGTGACAAACTAATAATTATTAATTTGCCAACTTAGCCATAGGTATAAGATGTATAGCTATCTAACAAGATCTAAGACAAATCAGACAATTATAAACAGTGAATATCCACTCAATAGAGTGATTTTACTCTAACAGGAGAAAATTTTAAAGAGATCATAGGAAAAAAATAGGTAAGTAAAAGAAGAGAAAGAGATTAGAAACAAGGCTGCAAGAAAAAGAAAGACTACCCAAGCCTCAGGAAACTGTAAAGAAGATAGGAGGGAAAGAAAGAAGAACAAAAAATAAGAACAAAACACAGCTAAAAATATATTCATACTCAGGAAAAAGCAAAAACAAGTAATTTTGGGGGGGAAAAGCAAAGGAGAAAAGAAGGAAAGAAATTTCTCTCATTACAAATCTGTGGTTATTTTCTGGGGTCTACAGTTTTGTTGTAGTGTTCAATTCAGGGCTTGACTCTACTGTCACTGGTAGACAAAGGAGATCCTTGCTGGATAATCCCATCTAGCCTGCAGTGGGATTAGAGGAGGGTGCCAGTTTTGGTACTTTCAAATCCACAGAAGTTCAGGCTGAGTCATTCAAGACAGTACTCTGTCTTGCTGTCTCTCCCAGTCCCTGGACATCTCCTGCTGTTGTCCTTCACACACTGACTGAGATTTCAACCCTGAGCACCCTGAGATGAAACCAACCCACAGCTGTTCCAAGTCTCAAGTTCATTTGGCCCCACTCTCAACTGGCATCCAACCAAGCACCCTTTACAGGGGACACAGAAATATCTTGGAGTCATTCACCAGGTCTTGTGGTACCCAGCATCCACTGCTTTGCTCCTCTGGTGGTGTTTCTCTCCAGAGTCCACTGGAGTGAACCACCTTCACTGTGTCTCTGTAGATTCAGGCCTCACCTTTCATGCTTTTGAGTCAGGAGCTGGAGAGAAAGGGTGGATTTTTCCCGCCTTCTTTGCATTGAGGCCTCTGTCTTCACTTTCTCTGTGGGCTTCCGTTTTCCTTTCAGTTCTTTCCTGTGTCCTGGGGGTCCATCTCCCTCCTTTTCTTCCACAAGTTATTTTCCAGTATCTGGATTCCAAATCTTGAAGAGGTTGACTTGCTGTCACTTACTGCTGCTCTGTCTTCTTGGAAGTCCCTTCCAAGTCCTTTTTTCCTTTTTATTTTGAAGACAGGGTTTCACTGAGTTGCTAAGTTGCCCAGTCTAGGTTTGAACTTGCAATATTCCTGTCTTAGCCTCCTAGAGTACTGTGATTACAGGGCTGTACTACTGTGTACAACTGAGCTCATAGTTGTTATGTGGTGCAGGCCAGATCATTGACTCCACAGCCCAGGTTCTACCTTCTACTGCCTACAGCAGCCCAAACAGATCTCATTTTATCATTTTTAAAAGAAAACACAGTACGAGAACTTGCCAAATTTGTATTACAATGTTAAATGCAATCAATAAAAAATAGTAATAGCATAGGACCTTTATTTTATATTGAATGTTCTATAAATGGTTTCATTTAAATATTTAATAAGTAATTTTTTATTTTCTATTTTAGTATTTTATCACTATAGTATTGCTCTACAGAAGAATCATTTTGGTATGCTCATTGGGCTTAGATAAAGAGATCATTTAATTGGAAGTTACAGTGGGCCCTTGACTTACAAACTTCATTCCGGCGGGCTGCTTTTAACTCAGGTTTTCATTTGAAGACTTAGTCTCCTATACATGGGCTGATCTTTGAGTCCTGCAAGAGATATTGGCCCAGGATTTATCACTTAACCCCTTACAGGAAAGGATGTTGTAATGTTCCTTCCAGAACTCTGGAAGACTTAAGAGCATCTGGAAGCACAAGTGGCCAGCATTCAGATCATAACCAAGGTGTTTGTATGTCAGGCTGGTTGTAACTCCATGGTTCACTGTATATACTATGAAGAAGTAGTTTAGGTATAGATGGAACAAACCAAATATTTGGCTAATAGCAGATCTTGCTAAGAAAAGAGTTTAAGGGGCTGGGGACTTGGCTCAGCGGTAGAATGCTTGCCTAACAAGCTGGAAACCCTGGTTTTGGTCCTCGGCACCAAAAACAAAAAATAAATCTCTAGAAAAGAGTTTGGCCGGGTGTGGTGGCACATGGCTGTAATCCTAGCACTTGGGAGGCTGAGGTAGGAGGATCAATGTGAGTTCGAGACCAGCCTGGGCTACAAAAGTGAGCTCAAGGCCAGCCTGAACTACATAGAGACCCTGTCTCAAAAAGACCAAAAAAAAAAAAAAAAAAAAAAAGAAAAGAAAAGAGTTTGAAGTATTGTTTGATAGATGAAAGTTTCCAGAGTGTAGACTGCTATCAGAAAAGGAGCTCTTAGGAATTTGTGAGGTGACCTGCCTCCCTGGAAGTTGTTAAAACTGGCTTCATTTTTGTTGGTTTGAAGTATGGTCTCTCAAGAATCTCTTCTGAGGATTTTATAGCTTACTAGCTTTTGTATTTGGAGAGAATATGTTGTCTTTGTTTTGTATTTTAATTTGGAATTGTTATTTAAGCTCTTGAATTTAATATACTTCCGTGATCACAGAATGCTGGATCTCACTGTATATAATCCAGACTGGCCTTGAACGCCTGAGGCTCGTTCTGTGTCAGCCTCTGCACTGCTGGGTTGCAGGTGTGTACCACCACATCCAGCACAGCACATGATATTGATAATGATGTCCTTCTTATTCTGGCCGTAACTTTGTGACTACTCCATACTGCATCTTCTGCTAAATAGTACTAACTTTTGATCCAGATACTGTATTTTAGTACTGTCATCTCTCATTGTTACTACCAAATAGGCCTGATAAAGATGACTTTTAGAGCTGGTGAGATGGTTTGGGGTCTAAAGCGCCTGCTTAGGAAAGCTTAGACAGAAAGTGTGGTACAATATTTCACACTGCTTTGGTACTTTCTGCTTCTGGCTGAACATATTTTAAAATATATTTTCTTTTTAATCTCTTGTATTCATTTGTTCATTTGTTCGTTTATTTATTTATTTGCTGCTGGGTCTTGCTGTGCAGCTTGGACTTGTAGTGATCCTCCTGTCTCAGCCTCCCAAGTACTAGGAGTGTCATGCTGGCCCACTCAGTTTCAGAGGGCCAGCGTGACACACTCAGGGCACTAGGGCTGGCAAGGTATATAATACCAGGGATTGAACCTGGGACCTTGCACTTGCCAGGCTAGCAGGTACTTAGAACACCAAGCTATCTCCCTAGCCCTAAAATCTATTTTCAAGTGTATTAAATGTACTTCTTTTATAGACGGCTTTGATATGTTCAGCTTCTGGCTTGATAAGTATCATCTGCATTTATAAAAATATTTTTAAATGGAAGTTTGGTGTGGTAGCACATGCCGATAATCCCAGCATTTAAGAGATTGAGGTCTGGGGAGATAGCTCAGCAGTGTAAGTGTCTGCCTGGCAAGCACAAAGTCCTGAGTTTGATCCCTGGTATCAAAAAAAAAAAACTACGGGGAGGTGGGCAGAGTGAGGCAGAATCTGAGCTATACAGCAAGAAGTTGTCTCAAAAACAGTCAGGTATATTAGATGTACTTTTCATAGGGTAGCCAAATGCAAAATGCCAAGAAGGCTTCATGATGTTAAGTTCTAATTTATAAGCTCTTGAATTTTTTTTTAAACTTTATTCACTTGATACAGGATCTTGCTGGATAGTTTAAACTCGTAGTGATCCTGTCTCAGCCTCCCCAGTGCTGCGATTACAGGCGTGCACCACCATGCCCAGTTTTGGCATTAAGCTCTTGAATTGTTCATAAATACTTTGATAGTATAAATGAAGATATATCTTGATAACATAGTTAAGTAGTTCAATTTCTTCAAGGGTCATTTATGGTTTTGTCTTGAGTTTTACAAGTTGTTAAGTGTACATTATTTCACCTGGGAAGAGAGGTGAAGTTTAGGAGCTAAAGGAAACTATACGTATTCAATTATGTCTTATCTAGCCTCCTTTTTCTTTTTAAAATTTGGCTTTTGTAGTGGTAATCAACTCGTTACACTCAGCTAAATTGAACTAGTGTGATGCTGGGAGGCCCACCTGCTGATTGTGCCAAGAAGCTGCTGGTTCTTTGGGGCTGTTATGCTGAGTGACCTCATCATGCTAGCTTTTCTGATGAACTTGGCTGTTCTTCTTGGAGGAGGAGCTTGGGACCTTCATTGTCACTGAGAATGGCTATGGTTCATTTTTGGGGAGTTCTGAGTATCACATCTTGAGTATCACTTCCTGGCTTCCAAGGGGAAGGTGGTGCACTGCTCTGCCTCATGGAGATGCTTGTTACTTTAGCTTTCTTGGTGGGAACTCGTCTTTCCTCATGAGTGAAAGAGCTTGGAACCTCACTGTTGCTGAGGATGACTGTGATACTTTTATGGGAAGCTCTGGCGCAGTGAGCATTATTTCCCAGCTTGAGTTCAGATCTCTCAGCCTGTTAGCATAGATCCTTCATTCTACTGGCATAGACTTTCTAGCTTTCATCCCTGCCTGACCTTTGGGACTTTCCAGTGCACATCCATGAAGTGGCCCTGCATGAGACATTGTCATGGGCTCTAAGCCTCCAGCTTGACTTGTGTGAGACACTGTTATGAGCTCTAGGATGTCACCTGGACTCATGCAGGATAGGATCTAGGCCCTTATCTGGATTCTTTGGTCTTTAGTGTGTGGACAGATTTCCTGCACTCTTATGTATGATTCTTTGGGTGATTATAAAATAATCTTATAAAATGTGTCCTATATTGTATTGTTCATCTTGCAAAACCCTAAACCATGACAGCTTTTTTTAGAAATAAGCCAAGCCACAACAAACAAAATGATTAAGAGACAACCAATAGAATGGGAGAAATTATTTATGAACTATTCCTCTGATAGGGATTTATTTCTAGAATATATAAGGAATTCAACAACAATAATAAAGTCTTTTAAAACTCCTCAAATATTGTAGTTAAAAATGGGTAATGGGGCCAGCAAGATAGCTCAGTGGTCTAAAGCGCCTGCTTAGGCAAGCTTGAGCAACTGCAGGGACTGTGGTTCGATCACCAGCATCACATGCTGCGCCAGCCCCACCCCCAGGGCAGGCTGAGCTGGCCATAACATAAATAAAAAAAGTATAAAGAAAATGGATAATGGCCAGAATAAACATTTCTCAAAAGGGTTATATATAGTCCCAGGGGGGGGGGGGGGGGGAAACACAACCAAAGAGGGCTGGGATGTAGCTCAGTAGAGCACTTGCTTGGCATAAACAAAGACTTGGCCTATTCCTTAGCACCATGGGAGAGAAGGGATTTTCTACATAAATTTATGTAGAAAATTTTCTACATAAATTTTCTACATAAATAGCTCAATGTCACTGATTAGGCAAATCAAAATCATAGTGATAGGGAGATATAAATAAAGGACCATTTTGTAGTGAAAAAATATATGTATATAAAAGATAGGATGGATATATAGCTACTTTCTCATAGTTCAATGAGAAGAAAGACGTATTAATATCGTTTAGACAAGATATCATGTCTACATCTTTTCCTCTGAATAACTATTATGAATACAATATGCAATGTATTAGTTGTCACTGTCCTGCTAACCTGTTTTGAAACTGTTTCATTGCTATTTTATCTTTTTTCCTCATTAAAATGAATTAAAAATTTTTAAAAATCATGGTGATACATCATTTCACTCCAGTTAAAATGACTACAATGAAAAAGACAAAAAATTGCAGATATTGATGAGGATGTGAAGAAAAGGAAATGCTTGTACAGTTTATGGAAGTATAAACCAGTATGAGCTTTATGGAAAACACTATGGAAGTTCCTCAAAAACTAGAAATAGAATTAACATACGATCCAACAGTCCCACTACTGGGAATACTGTATATCGAAAGGGGTTGATATGAATATGTCAAGAAAACATTAACATTCATGTTTTTTGTAGCACTATTCATAGGAAATCAACTTGTGTCCATCAGTGAATAAATGGATAAAAAATGCAGGATATATACACGTGTCATGTTATTTAGCCATAAAAGAAATTCCGGTAATTGGAAAGGGTATATAGTTCAGGGGTAAGTTACTTGGCTAGCATGCTTGAGGTCTTGGGTTTGGCCATTCCTTGGCAAAAGGAGGAGAAGGATTGGAGAGAGACAAAGAAAGAGAAATTCTGTCATTTGCAGCAGCATGGATAAAACTGAGAGACAGTATGTTGTGTGAAACAAATTGAGTACAGAAAAACAAATACCAACTCCAAATATTCTCGCTTATATGTGGAAGCTAAAAAGTTGACCTTAAAAAATAGCGTCTGTGGCCAGGGAGATAGCTCAGTGGCATAAGCACTGGCAAGTGCAAGGTCCTAAATTTGATCCCCAGTACCACAAAGAGACAAATGGATAGATGGACAGATGGACGGACAGACTGATTAGCTCAACATGCTATATATTTGTTATCCCAGCGCTGTGTTAGGCTAGGGCAGGAGGATGGCAACTTTGTGAAACCATCTCAAAATAGGTAATAAAGACCCAGGGAAAAATCTCAGTGTAAAGACTCTGAGTTCAATCCCTAGGTCTCTTTTTAAATTTATTTATTTGTTATGGCTGGCTCAGCCTGCCCTGGGGGTGGAGTTGGCACAGCATGTGGTGCTGGGGATCAAACCACATTTGAAAGTTGCCTAAGCTTTCCTAAGCAGGTGCTTTAGACTGCTGAGCTATCTTGCCAGCCCCGATCAATCCCTAGGTCTTTGGAGCTTGATCCTGCCAGATGAAAACCATTTGCTGTCTTAGGGATCCCTTCTAAAACATCCTTTTATGTTTTACAGGAATCTGAATTTCTGTGTTTGGAATTTGATGAGGTGAAGGTCAACCAAATACTGAAGAAGCTCTCAGAGGTAGAAGAAAGTATCAACAAACTGATGCAACCAGCCTAACTGAAGATGATGTAGGAGAGAGTTGGAATTATAAAACAAAGGTGTAGGAGCTGGGGAGATAGCTACGTGGCACAAGTGCTGCCTGGCAAGTGCAAGGTCGTGAGTTCAAACCCTGGTCCCACAAAAAATAAAAAATAAAAATAAATAAATAAATGAAAAAAAAAAATAAAACAAAGGTGTTAATGACCCTACCCACTTTTTACAGTCCTGTTCCCCCATTGGTATTAAATCCTCAGGGTCAAATCTTATCTACCACTGCTTGCTAGGATTCTCACTCACCCTTTCCTTTTAGTTCCCTTTTCTTTTTTGTGGGGGAAGAGGATGCTAGAAGTGGAACCCAGTGTCTCATGTGTTCCAGATCAGTGCTCTACCACCGAGTTGCATTTTCTGCTCCAGTGCAGAGGTTCTCGCATGCATTTAAAAATTTGGCTGGGCACGATGGCACAGGGCTGTAATCCCAGGATTTAGGAGGCTGTAGCAGGAGTGTTACCACAAGTTCAAGGCCAGTCTGAACTTCATAATGAGACCCTGTCTTAAAAAATGAAATAATTCTCAGAGATTTACATTGAATAGTGTTAGGATATGGAGGCAGGGTCAGCCTTGGGAATTCTTCCAGTGATTCTTCAGTTCTGGGAGAGATTTTTTTTATACATGATAGATTATGTAGGAGTGAGAGCCAAGAAGATAGCTCAGTGGATAAAGTGCATGCCTGGCAAGCACAAGGTCCCGAGTTCAATCCTCAGTACAAAAAATAAAATAAAATAAATTAAATTTAAAAAGAGAGGAAGAAAATTATGTAGCAAGTTGAAAAAGGGCAAGAAAATATCTCAGTCATACAAATACAGTGCTCATTGAAGTGTTCTGTGTTCCATACTTGATCCTAGAAAGATATTTCTGAAATTTATTTGAATAATTGGAATATTTTGGCTTAAAATTGGAGAAATCTGGTTTGGTCTGAGCTAGATCCCTAATAGCCTGTATGAGGGGTATGAAGAAAGGATGAAGTAAAAAATAGACAAATTTAGTGATGCATAACTTGGGGGCTAGGAGGGCAGTGCCTCAGGATGGCCAAAGACAGACTCTCTGAGCTAGCTACTATTTATTAGGTATACAGTTATTGGTGGGATTATCAGATTACTCAGAGGTCAGTGAGGATCTTTATGTTGATGAGGACCATAGGGAGAGATGGCCACTGGAGGAGGAGTTCGTCTTTTTCCCAAGGTGAAGCTCCATTTTATAACTACTGGCTTCTCAAGGACCCAGGATGGCTTCTGCTGGTACAGTCTTGCCTCAGGGCGTCACAGACTCAAGGGACCATTGAGCTCTCAATTGTGACTGAGACTGGCTTGCAGGGCAAAGCACTAGGCCTGACAAGCCATAATCACAATTTAATTATGAAATGATTTTTCCAACATATTATATAGAGTGATCCTCATTAACTGAGAGACTCAGGCTTTTCTGGAGGCTCAAATTAGACCTGTCTTATAACAAAGGGACTCTATGTCTTTCCTTGCTGAAGTCAAGGTTATAGAAGGACAATATCTACAGAGTTGACATGAAGTTTTTTACCTCAGAAAATTTTTCTTGAATCATCAAATAAAACCTCTTTGAGAAAATGTATTCAAGAAAAATTAGTGTAATCAAAGCTATGATCTAGAGGAGAAGTATGATAGCTTCCTATTATTGGGTCAGGATACCTGAAATAATCAACTTAGAAAGAGGAAAAGACATTTCGGTTCATGATTTCAGAGGTTTCCATCCATGATCACTTGGCTTCATTGGTGTGGGGCCTTTGATGAGGCAGATCATGGTGGGGAGCACATGGTAGAGCAAAGCTCCTCACCTTAGGTTGACTGGAAAGCAAAGCAAAGCAGGATCCCAGTATTCCTTTGAGGGCAGCACCCCCAGGGACAAGGCTTCCTTCTTTCCGATAGGCCTCACTTCTTAAAGACTCACTGCCTCCTAGTAACACCACAAGCTGCTGATCAAGTCCTCACATAGCCTTTGGGGGTCATTTAGTATTCAAACTCCAAACCACAAGACGTTAGCAGACACGAAGAGAATTCTAAAAGAAGGAGGCTAAGCTAGGAGTGGTAGTACCTACCTATATTCTAGCACTCGGGCAGCCCAGGGCAGAAGGATTATAATTTTGATCTCAGCCTGAGTGACTTAGTGAGACTCCATGTCAAAATTAAAACTTAAAAAGGACTGGGAGGGCCAGGGAGATAGCTCCATGGCACAGATGCCTGCCTGGCAAGTGCAAGGTGGTAAGTTTGAGCCCTGGTCCCACAAAAAAAAAAAAAAAAAAAAAAAGGGCTGGGGTTAGGTCAGTATGAAAGCCTTGGATTCACTCCCCAGTACCACACATGCCCATATGTGCACATGTGCACACATACATGAAGGAGGAGCCTGTTATCTAGTGTATGAATGCTATGGTCATTATTGAACAGGTTTGGCACCTGATGCTTAATGATATTTAGAAACCCTAATTGCCTTTATATATAAAATCTTGAAAAAATATGGTTCTCTTTGTAGTTATAGTATCTGTTAGGTCTAAGAATTTATTTGAGCACAGGAATACGTCCTCTTATATATTTTGTCCTAAATCAGACTGGGGACATTTGAAGAGTTCTTCCAACACCCAACTGAAAATAGCATACTGTCATCTTCCCTGATGAACACATTCCTAGCAGTTTGAACTACCAATGGTACATCAGGGCAGCATGGGACAGTCCTTAGGGTAGAACAAGCCACCCAGGGGACCAGTCATATATATATATATATATATATATATATATATATATATATATATCCCATTGTGAATGTGTTAAGACCATCCCAGTGGTTAGCAAACAATAACCAGAGATTTTAAATGTAACTCCCCTGGGACACATCAGAAAAAACATCTTGAAAGAACACTTACAAGCTGGGTTTGGTGGTACATGAACCTATAATCCCAGCACTTATAAAGTTGAGGCAGGAGGATTGCTACAAGTTTGAGTCCAGCCTTGGCTACATTGTGAGTTCAAGCCTAGCCTGAACTACAGAGCAAGACCCTGTTTCAAAAAGTGAAAAGACAAAATCAAAAATAGCCCCCCACACACACACACATCCCTTAAAATTTACCTGCTATTAAGTCTTCTTTTCTATGACCAAAATTTAGGTAATGTCTTGTGCTATTAAAAGAAAAAAAGAAAAGAAAAGAAAAAGAGTATTTCATTAGGTAGTGGGACTGAGTTTTCTAAATATCATCCAATATCGGATGACAAGCCTATAAGAATTTACTGTGGAGCCTAGGCTGGCCTCAACTCTTGATGATCCTACTAAGTGCTAGGATTACAGGCATGAGCTACCACACCCATCCCTCAAGCCTGCTCTCTACCTTCTCTCCCCTCCCTTCCCCTCCTCTTTGTTTTCTCTCCTCTCTTCTCCCCCCTCTTCCCTTTCCCTCCCCTCTCCTTCCTCTTAGTGGTGGTATTATAGATAGCTGAGTTAGGTAGGAACATTATAGACAGGTAGAGTTGGACCCTCAAGAGTCAAGACAAAAGTTGAAAACACTAACAGTGGCCAGAAATGTGTCACTTTGAGGCTAAGCCTCAAAATAACAGAAAGGCGTGGTAGCACATGCCTGTAATCTGAGTATTCAGGCTGAAGCAGGAGGATCGCCATGAGTTTGATACTAGCCTGGGCTATATAGTGAGTTTTAAGGATAGCCTAAATTACATAGGGAGACCGTTTCTCAAAAAAACAGCAGAACCCCAAAAGACAAGGCCTACACACTTCTCAAGGAATGTTATAATTGATAACACCTAGTCTAATAAAATCTAGATTGACATGAATCACCTCAGTAGGCAACCAAGACCCCTCGATACATCACGTATACAAGAAGTTCTTTGTTCTTTCCATGCCCACTCACTGTGTGACTTGCTTCCCCGTTGGTCAGTATTACCTAAGTAGCTATGTTTATACTCTTACTGGTTATTAATAGCCATAGTCCATGTTATAACTCATTGTTGTGTTCTATAAAACCTCTCCTGAGAAGTAGAGTCCTCAGGCAACCCACTTTCTAGGCATCTCCTGTCCTTCACAGGCAGGATCTTTCTGTCCCTCAATAAATATTTCTTATTCTTAAACTCTGTTGTTCCTAGAATTCATTCTTCAATTTTAGAGAACCTGAACTTGGCATATTAGTTATCTAACAGATTGGGAGAGAGATTCTGATATATCCTTGTATAGGAGGTACTAGGAATTGAGCCTGGAAAAACTATAGTTACCATGTTAGTAGTGATTCACACAGCCTATTAGTCTGTGGAAACTTGAAGGAATGGTCCATCAGCTACTCATTGTGGTTTGAGGCTCTACTTAAGTCATCTTGTGAAAGTGATAGCTACAAAAGTAGACATGGACATTTTTATTGAATACTCAGAACCTAGGTTAGTAGCAGAACTGTTAATACATACAGAATTTTCAAGAATAATAGTAATGGCATGCTGAAAATGGTCTCCACATTTAATACTAAATACTTTAGAATAAAAATTGTTGGGATTGGGGGCCAGGGAGATAGCTCAGTGGAATAAGCGCTTGCCTGGCAAGCACAAGGTCCTGAGTTCAATCCTTGGTACCACCAAAAAAAATTATGGGCTGGTGAGATAGCTCAGCGGTCTAAAGTGCCTGCTTAGGCAAGCTTAGGCAATCGAAGGGACCATGGTTCAATCCCTGGCACCACATGCTATGTCAGCCCCACCCCCAGCGCAGGCTGAACAGGCCATAATATAAAAAAAGAAAAAATTGCTGGGATAAAGTGTGTGTGTGTGTGTGTGTGTGTGTGTGTGTGTGTGTTTTAACTCTATTACCAAAAGAGTGTATTAGTTTATTATAGTCTTTTGAAAAAGTACAGAAGCATACTGTCTTAGTTACTTTTTACTTGTTGCTGGGACAAATACCCAACACTCAAAATGAAGGAGGAAAGGTTTATTTAGCTCACAGTTGCTGGAGGTTTCAGTTCATATTCAGCTGGCCCAAGGCTGAGTGGAACAGGGCAGAGAGCATCCAGTTCATCACAACAGAGGGAACAGACCAACCAGGGCATAGAGAGCAACAGCAACCGTCTGTCTCTCTGTCTCTTTATATTACATTCAGGCTCTCTGCCTTAGCCTATCCACCTTAGGCCACACCAGGAATCCCAGCTGTACTCATACTGATAACTCCATCAGTACTAAAACGCATAACCCCCATGGATCAAGAGTCAAGTAATCCTAGCAGTGCTCAGACCCATAGTCCCATCAGTACTAAAACACATAATCCCAGTGGATCATGACTCAAGTCTCAAACTCTAGAAGTCCCCGCCCCATGATTGCATGAGGCTTTGGGGGACAACTCGACATAAACCATAACATCCCACCCCTGGACCCTCAAAGTACGTCCCTTTGTGCAAAAGACATTTTAGTCCATTTGGAAGAGTTGCCAAAGTCCCAACAGTTTCAGCATTGCTGAGAAGTCCAAATTCCAAGTCTCCTCCAAGATCTAAGGCAAACTCTCAACTGTTAGCCCCTGTATAAAAGAAAAGTTAAACATATCCAACATTCAAAGGTACAAGATAAACATTACCAATCCAAAAGTTGCAAACAACAGGGTAATACAAAACGCTGGGACAAACACAAGTCCAAAATCCAGCAGGGCAAATATTAAATACCATAGTTCCAACTGGAATATGTAAAACAATCTGGTGAGTTGTAAGCTCCAAAGGCCTTACACGACTCTGCCCCTAGAGCACTCTTGGTGGTAGTTTCTATGGCTTTCTTCTTAGGCCAGATTTGCTCCCTCTTTGTAGTTTCCCTTAGATGATCCACATTTCTGGCTTTTCTTGATTCTTTGCTCTTGATTTTCAACATAAATCTGGCTGAAAGCTGCCAATAACAACCATACACTGCCCCAATGGTTTGCTGCTTAGAAATATCTCTTGAAAGATTAATCAGTTCACCATGCTTAATCTCAGTCTTAGGCAAAGTCTCTGGGCATGAGCAAAATTCCGACAGACTTTCAGCCAATCCATAGCACAAATCATCTGGAGTCCAACAACCAATGCTGTCCTCAGCAGAAACCTCCTCAACATTGTCTTTATAGGCAGGCCTTCTGTCAGTCTTCTGGTCTGAGTTCTGACCAGAATCTCCCCTACAGAGCAGCTGAAGCTTTTCCAACTCCTCACAAGTAGAGGACCTCTCTAAACTTTTCAAATCTCTGCTCTTAAGCCATTCTTTATACCCAGGCTTCAAGCCAGTCTTCTGGTCTGTTTTCTGACCAGAATCTCCCACCCGAAGCTTTTCCAGTGCTTCTCTTGTAGGCGACATCTCTGAACCTTTCCTATCTCTTCCCATAAGCCATTCCCAAAAGCTCATAATCCACATTGTTAGGTATAGCCACAGCAACGACCCCACTTCTCTGGTATCAAATTCTGTCTTAGTTACTTTTTACTTGTTGCTGGAACAGATACCTAACACTCGAAGGAAGGAAAGGTTTGTTTAGCTCACAGTTGCTGGAGGTTTCAGTCCATATTGAGCTGGCCCAAGGCTGAGTGGAACAGGGCAGAGGGCATCCAGTTCATCACAACAGAGGGAACAGACCAACCAGGTCGCAGAGAGCAACAGCAACCGTCTGTCTCTATATTACATTCAGGTTCTCTGCCTTAGCCTATCCACCTTGGGCCACACCAGTAATCCCAGCTGTACTCATACTGATAACTCCATCAGTACTAAAATGCATAATCCCAGTGGATCAAGAGTCAAGTAATCCTAGCAGTACTCAGACCCATAGTCCCATCAGTACTAAAACATATAATCCCAGTGGATCATAACTCAAGTCTCAAACTCTAGAAGTCCCCGCCCCATGATTGCATGAGGCTTTGGGGGACAACTAGACATAAACCATAACACATACTAAGAACAGTTAAATGACCCACCAACCTAATGTAAAGAAAGAACTAGGGAAAGAGTTTTCTTTTAATAAATCTCTAGAAGTAGAATGCAGGTAAGGCTGAAAACTTTGCTGAGATCCTGTCTCCAAAAACCAAAACGAAAAGAAACAATGGTAGTTGTCTTAGTTACTTTCTCACCCAATGGTAAAAGGGAAAAGGTTCATTTAGCTCATGATCTGCAGGGGTCTCAGTCCATAATTGCTGATTCCAGAGCGTGGTGGCAACAATTCACAGTGGTAGAAGGCAGTAAATGCATTTCACAGTGAAGAGGGTCTGTGAGATAGCTCAGTGGCATAGGTGCCTGCCTAGTAAACACAAGGTCCTGAATTCATGCCTGGTAGCACCCCCAGCCCCAAAAATGGAGAAACAGGACAAGCCTTTTTCTGTCCCTTATATTGTATTTAGTCTACTCACCCTAGGGCAAGCATAGCACTCATATCCTTAATTCCAGCATTGGACCATGAATCAATCACAAACTCTAGAGTCAGCTACCTCTGAGAAGCTGTCCCCCATTACTGCATGAGGCTTTGGGGGAATATTTAGACACCATAACAATAGTAAATCATTCCTCTTGCCTAATTGGATTCCCCTATCCCATCCCACCCAGCACTGTTTTATAAATTTTTGCAAGGAATGCACATACTATAAACTGATATCTCCCTGGTAATAATGAAAGCTTAGAGAAGGACCAGAGAAGAAAAAATTAGAATAAGGGTCTCAGAGACCCAACTAGGTTTTTCTACCTCAGTGTTCTAAGTTTAAATAACCTTGAATTCAGGAAATACAAGGCAAAATAAGAATGATCTTTAGCCTAAATCTGATCTTGTGGAAATTACCATTTCAAAATAATAAGTCAACCTATTAGAAAGTTACCTAAACCAAAAGTTGGCTGTCAAAGTCAAAAATCAAAAAATAACTACAGAAGTTTCATGTTGCCAGGAAGCAAAGAATTTGACCTTATTCTCAGGTCTGCCTTTCATTGCTTTGATTCTGATTTGTGAGGAAGGATTAAACTCCAAAGTAATATAGCCTCTTCTTTTTTTATATGATGTGTTTTCCCAATCTTATTTTGTAGCATTTAAAAATTTAGTTTAACTATTCTTCCCCAGATGTAAAAGGCAGAGAAAAGCAAAAATGACATTTAACATCTAAAATCTTAAATAGTTGACATCTTGTCAAGCTATTAATTATTGAAGTTAATTTTTTAGACCTGGGTGAAAATTTGAAAAGCAGTATAAATAGAAATTAAATAAATGTTAAGGAGATGTTCAAAATAATTTTCTAAGGGCTGACCAAATAGCTCAGTTGATTAAGGCACCTGAAAGCAGGCATGGGGACCAGGGCTTCAATCCCCAGGCCTGCTATGTTGACCCTGCCCCCAGGGCACGCTGAGATGGCAGTTGAGACTGGGCATGGTGGCGCACGCCTATAATCCCAGCTTTTGGGGGGATGTAAACAGGCAGATAACTGCGAGTCCAATCTAGTAGTGAGACCCTGAACACCCTGTAGACACTTCCCTAAAATATACAGAAAATAGTAATTTTCTAAAGTATACACTAAATATATAGACCAGGGAAAGGGGTAGAGTTAGAGAAGCAATCTTGGAGTCAGCTGAAAAATGATTAATTTCTTAAGAGAGCAGGTTGCTGTCCTTCATGGAACTGCTGTCTTATAGTTCTTAGCTCTACTTCTATAGCCAAGGTATTCAGATGTTTTAGATGTGATTTTTGCTCACTGAAGAAGTCTAGATAGAAGATAATTAGTTTAAGCTTACCTGTAGTTAGTTGTATAGTTTTGTTTTTTTTTTTTGTTTGGTTGGTTTTTTTTTTTTTTTTTTTTCTGTCTTTTTGAGACAGGGTCTCGCTATGCAGTTCAGGCTGGCCTTGAGCTCACTTTTGTAGCCCAGGCTGGTCTCGAACTCACACTGATCCTCCTGCCTCAGCCTCCCAAGTGCTGGCATTACAGGCGTGCACCACCACGCCTGGCTAGTTGTATAGTTTTTAACTCAGAAATAGCAAATTTTTAAGGTTTTTTGTTTGTTTTTAAACAGAGTATCTGTAGCCTAGGCTGGCATCAAACTCATGGTGATCCTCCTACCTTAGCGTTCTGAGTGCTGGGATTAACAGGTGTGTGCTACCATGCACAGCCTCAGAAATAGCTTTTTTTTTCTTTTTTTGGTCTTTGAGACAAGATCTCAATATGTACCTCAGGCTAGTCTTGAGCTCACTTTGTAGTTTCAAACTCACAATTATCTTCCTGCCTCAGCCTCTCAAGTGCTGAATTACAGGTGTGCACCATCACACCGGCTAGCGATTTTTATCTACGTGAGATCAGTGTGTTCTTCCATGGGGATGATCATAGTGGACTCATATAGCATTGCAGCATTAACCTAGGCTTGGTTGTGAAGGAGCCTGACTGAGCCTGCTTCCTATGAAGCGTGCCACCTGACTAAGCTCGCAAGTTCAGCGCACAAACTATCAGAGTACTAAAACTAGACAAGAACAAGCTTATTCACAAAAGACTACACTTGAACCTTTCATTTCTCTCACCTGCACTTGATTGTTTCAGGCCAGTTCTAGAGAATCCCTTTGATTTGGTGAGGGAAAAATATGAATTTGATTGATTGCTCAAGTGAAAGAAGATGGCACTATTAATTTAATAGAATTTGGGGATAAATTTGTTTTTAAAACAAGCTCCTAAACTGTAGGACTGGGGGCCCACACTGATAATCCTTGTACTTGGAAGGCTGAAGCAGGGAAATCATAAGCTCAAGTTCCATGCTGGCATCACAGCAAGTCTGTGTCTCAAAAATAAAAAAAAATAAATAAAAGAGTTTGGGATATAGCTCAGTGTAAAGGCCCTGGGTTCAATCCAGTAACTCAGAGAGAGAGAGAGAGGGAGGGAGAGGGAGAAAAAGCCTTTCTTTCCTTTAATCATACATATATATATATATATATATATATATATATATATATATATTTTTTTTTTTTTTTTTTTTTTTTTTTTTTTTTTTTTTTTTTTTTTTTTTTTTTTTTTTGTTGTTGTTGCTTTGTAGTGTTTGTAGTGTTGTTGTTCTGTAGTGTTTGACAGGTTCTGGCACTAGTATGAATTGATGATTATTATGGTGGTCATCTAACATGTGGAGCCCTTGAAACAACAGCTTATCTTCCCAGAGACCATCTTCCCCCTTCTTCAATCTAACCCAATCAGCTACTCAGATATATACATGCCAGCTCAGCCTGGCCTAGGGGTGGGGCTGGCACAGCATGTGCTGCCGGGAATTGAACCGGGGTTCCTGCGGTTGCCTAAGCAAGTGCTTTAGACCACTGAGCCACCTCACCAGCCCTCCTCAGATATTTCTAAACATCCCCCTCAAACTCCAACCGTAGCAGAAGTCCTTAAAAGTCTTAATTCTCTTTGTCTCAGGTCAGAGGATCTGCCCCATCTACCCAGGATGATCCTCTCCCTGTCTTTGGAGTTAATAAAGGCTTCTTTTATCTTTCCTATCTTTACTGCACCACTCGAAAAACCTAACCATGTTGGAGATTGAACTCAGTACCTCATGCATGCTAGACAAGCACTGTATCCCCAGTTCACTATTATGCTGTTTTTGCACTAAAGAAAAATAACTTCAAATTGGGGGTGGTTCTATTGCTTGTTTCCTTTTTGTTGTTGCTGTTATTTTGTTTGAGACAGGGTTTTACTATATAGTTGAGGCTGGACTTAAACTCACTGCAGTCCTTCTGCTTCAGCCTTTTGAGTGCTGAAATTACAAATGTGCACCACCATGCTCAGCTTTGTATTTGAGTTTAGAACCATGCTGTCAATTAACAGACTTTAGAATGATGATATGAAAGCCTATTTGAATTTATTCTACCATCTTGTCAAAAATGAGGAAACACAGCCGGTGTGGTGGCGCATACCTGTAAACCCAGCACTTGGGAGGCTGAGGCAGGAGGATCAGTGCGAGTTTGAGACCAGCCAGGGCTACAAAAGTGAGCTCAAGCTCAAGGCCAGCCTGAGCTGCATCGTGAGACCCTTGAAGAAGGAAGAAGATGGTCTCTGGGAAGATAAGCTGTTGTTTCAAGGGCTCCACATGTTAGATGACCACCATAACAAATCAATAATTCATACTAGTGCCGGAACCTGTCAGCACCACAAAAAAAAAAAAAAGAGGAAACATCTTACAGGGAAGGCCTTTTCAAGGGTATAGTCAAGAAGAAATTTCATTATGTTCTACCTTCCAGACTCTTAAAAAAAATCTGTACCTTGTATTTAATTGATGACATTTCCTACATTGAATTTTGTTTGTAACATGGTTAAGCCAAGGCCCTGTGTCATTTGAATCCTGCATTCATATTAGACCTTTCTGTGTTTGAAGCTTCTGTTGCGCTTTGTAGAGCCTGATGCTGATGGTCTTGGCCTTACTTTCCTCAATCCCACCCATCTCTGGGGGGAGTATGCAAGGTGAATGGGCTTGTGCCACGCGGAGCTTCCTGACTGTCCACTGGACTCATGTAGGTAGCAGATTATCCTCATCATAGCCAGACAGCCACTGAGCCAAGCTTCCTAAATACAGCATAACTCTTAGCCACTGAGTAGTTATAACAGAATTGGTAATGTGTGCTGTTAGCAGCCCCTCTCCTCTTTAAGACTTTTTCAACATGGTCTCTACCATAGTGCTGTAGAACAGAGAGACATTTTCCCCCAGAGATCATGTTTTAAAAGTTTTAATTATAAAAGTAACATATGCTCATGAAAAATTAATAACTAAGTGAGCACAGAATTATATGAAGTGAAAAATAAGTTTCCCTTCTTACTTAAAAAAATAATAAGCCAGGCGTGCTGGCACATGCCTGTAATCCCAGCAGTTGGGAAGCTGAGGCAGGAGGATCGGTCTGAGTCTGAGACCAACCTGGGCTACAAAACTAAGCTCAAGGCCAGCCTGAACTGCATAGGGAGACCCTGTCTCAAAAAGACAAAATAATAATAATAATAATAATAATAATAATAATAATAATAATAATAATTTTTTTTTTTTTTTTTTCCAGACAGGATCTCACTGGGTAGTTCAGGCTGGCTTTGAGCTCAAGCCGGCCTCAATTCACCTTGAGCCTCTTGCCTCACCTCCCAAGCGCTGGGATTACAGGTGTGCCATACCAAGCCTGATTCAGACGTAATCTTAACAGTTTGATGTTTCCTTTTAGACACTTTCTATGGCTATTGAAACATGTGTTTGCATGTGTATGTCTGTTTAAGAGTCTATGTATACTTAATATGTATAGATATATCTTCAGAGCATTGTATTATTGATTGTTAACTTTTGAATGATACTTCATGTCTTCAAAAATCCAATAAAAGGGCTGGGGAGATAGCTCAGTGGACCTTTCAAGCACAAGGTCCCGAGTTCGATGCCTAGTACCAGGAAAAAAAAAAAAATCCAATAAAAGCTGTGAATTCTCTGCCTTGGGTGATGGAGAGGATGTGCTTATTCACATTCAGAGTTTCTCTTTTAGTGTCAGAAGTTTCAAGAAATCCCAGAAGGCAATCTATAACCAACTCCATCCCATTCCCCAAGGTTTCTTGGTAATCTAAAATAATAGCAACTATCATAGTAGATTTGGAGAGGACTATTAGGTGTAGCACAAATCTAATGAACCAGAGTACTCAGGATGTTTTTTGTTGGATTTTCTGGTTGACAGAATTTATCACAAAATCTCTTTCTTTTTTTTTTAATCACAATGCCTTTGGTTAAAATACAAATTGTGCGTTGAATATCCTTTCCTTTGTGGCTGTCTTGTGTCATTCCACCTTGCTTTCAATTTTTTTTTTTTCCCCAGTATTGGGGATTGAAATCAGGACCTTGTGCTTGCTGGGCAGACACTTATTCTTCTGAACTATCTCCCTGGCCCCTAGCTTCCTTTCTGTGGTTGTTGAGCTTTCCCAAAGACAGTCTCAGCACCTACATTTAGTAGACTTCCTTGTATTCACGTCAGTGTCTCCTCCAGGGCTGTGAATTCATTAAGGGCAGGCACCATTTACTGTACATCTTTGTATCCCTACTCTAAAAATGTGCATGAGGTGAGTGAGCATCACTTTCAGGGCTTCCATTTAGAGGAAAAAGAACAGAAGCAGTTTCTGTAGCATCCCTCACAGAGCTGTGGGGCCTTTTTGACTTGACTCAGAAGGAAGTCAGTATCTGTCCCTTTAGGGGTATCTTACTTGCCTCCTAAAGATTGAATCACCAGGGCCCAGGTTCTGGAAAGAGGGAGAACCTAAGAAAGGTGCATGCCTGTAATCCCACCACTCTGGGAGGCTGAGGCAGGAGGATTACAGATTCAACAGTAACCTAGACAATTTAATGACTTAGTGAGATCCTGTCAGAAAATTTAACTAAATTTTAAAGGGCTGAGGAGATAGTTCAGTGTAAAGGCCCTGAGTTCAATTCTCATTACTTCAAACATAATTTTAAAAAGAATTATGTGTTTAGGGCTGGGGAGATAGCTCCATTGCACAAGTGCCTGCCTGGCAAGTGCATGGTTGTGAGTTCAAACCCCGGTCCTGCAAAACAAAAAAATAACAAAAAAAAAAGTGTTAACCCAAGAGATTCTTGTTTATATTCTTCAAGTTGATTGCCAGAGGATATAAAAAAGCCCTTCCTCACTTAACTTCAGTTTTGGCAGACTTTTTTTTTTTTTTTGAGATAGGTTCTTGCTGTGTAGTCCATGCCAGCCTTGAACTCACTATATAGTCCAGGCTGGCCTCAACCTCTCAGCAGTAACCTAGCCTACCTCAGCCTTCCAAGTGATAGGATTACCAGTGTGTGCCCGCATTAAAAAAAGGGCCAGGGATATAGCTCAGTGGCACAGCACCTACCTTACAAGTGCAAGATCCCAAGTTTGATTCCCAGTACCAAAAACAATTTTTTAAAAAAGAGGTGAAGCTTGTTTCTTTGCTCAAAGTTAAATTTTTCTTAGTGAGTTTATATTTTCCTATTAACCAATATTAGCCTAATAATAGCACAAGAAGGCAGGCTAGTCATATAACATTTTTTTCTTTCCTAAAGCTCCAGACCAACCTAGAGCGAAAGATGTATCTCCAAATCTTCTAGGTGCTGATGAATCACAAAGCCCAAGAAAGTTCTGTTCCTATTTGAGCTGAAAATAAACAAATCATTTCATAATGTGATGTATGGTCCATTTAAGCCATAGATATGGACATTTACTGGATAGTATACCATCACTTCAAATATCATCTATTGAAGGTTGATTCCCCACCCCAACCCCATCCCAGGAGAGGGTCTCACCATAGTTCAGGTTGGTCTTGACCTCACTATGTAGCCCAGGCTGGCCTTCAGCTCTTAGTGATCCTCTTGCGTCAGCCTCCGAGGTGCTGGGATTACAAGAGTGTAGCATTACATCTGAGGAATGTAGTCTACATAGAATTTAAAGAAAAATCTTTTCCTTCAGAATTGGACAGTTCAAAGTAAATAACCAGATAATCTGGAGCTAGGTACATCTGTGGGAAAAAAATTAGGATGACCCAGTTGCTTGATAAAAACAGGTAAGAAAAACTTCCCTTTCTGTTGGTGGTCATGGATATAATTTCAATGAATAGGGGAAAGTAATGCAAAACTTTAACAAACTGTATTCTTCTGTTTCCTTGTACATATAAAAGGAAGAGTTGAACAAAAAGCTAAGAGAATTTGGTTCTGAAGTTCCCAGAAGTGCTAGAGAAATCTACCTGGGGACTCAACCCTGAGAGAATCAATTTACAGCCCCACAGGACAGGCAGCTATGGAGCTGTTGCTGAAGGGGCAAGATCCAACAAGTCCCTGTTGCTTTGAGGGAGCCAGCAGAGAGAAGTGGTTACTATAGTAACCACAGCCTATGCCATCTTTGCAGCTCAAATGCCATGCCCAGTTTTGTACCTGGAAGTTTAGCCAATTAACTGTGTTCTTGGCTGCTAAAGTGCTGGTTTAAAGAAGCTCATAATGATTAAACTCCCCTTTACTCCCATTCTTTTGTCCTTCTCTTTGGGGGAATGACTGACAATTGCTGGTGCCATTTCTCATCCTTGTGTTACCAGGTGTTAAAAGGACCCAGAAAATCAGAATTAAGCCTGTGCCTCCAGCTAAGCCAAAAACTTTTGAGAAATTAAAAATTTCAAAAGGGCTGGACAAATAGCTCAGCAGATTAAAGCACCTGCAAGCAGGTGCAGAGGCCCAGGGTTCGATCCCCAATCCCCAGGCCTGCCCTGCTGCCCCTGCCCCCGGGGTACACTGAGAGGGCAATTGAGACTGGGTATGGTGGTGCCTCTAGCTCTTGGGAGACTGCAAACAGGTGTATCACTATGAGTCCAGTCTAGCAGTGAGACCCTGAATACCCTGTAGACACTTCCATAAAAAATACTAAAAAAAAAAAAAAAAAAATCAAATATAAAGCTCACCTCAGTCATAACAGGAAACACAAGAACTTTGCAGAATTAGATTTTGAGTGAAAAGTATAGAGGAAGGAGGAGTATCATAATCTCATAATCTTACTAGTACTTTTCAGGGCCTTTGAAGGCTCTTAATCTAGTTGGATACCCTAGTTTCTGGAGTGCCCGGGAGAAGTATAGGGCTGCTATAGGGATTATATTCTACAGATAAGATGTCTCCTCTTCCAGGAGCACACAACCTAGTTTTCTTGGCCTTTTCTGTATATTACTGTGATGAATTTAGCAGATAAATTCCCAGCTCTTTTTTATGACAAAAGCATATGCAAGCATATGGTCCAAATGGCAAGTGAAAAGCAGCTACATTTTTTGAAGATAAAGAAGTTGTGCTCAGGGCAAATCTGTAAACAAAAGATAAGGCACAAACAGAAAAGGCAGGTGTGGGTGACAGGAAAGCCAAAGCACTGCACATTCACAGCACACAGCAGCCCCATAAGTCAGGGTTTAGAATTTAAAGAATAGTTACCTCAACCCAGGTGCCTCCTCATCTCTAGGTAATGATTGACAGGAATGACTGACAGGGTGCTGTGCCATCTCAGGGAGCTCTGCTTGTCCCAGAATTCACTCTGATTTTAATTACATGCATGGCATTTCATACATATCTAGGAACCCTTAGAGACCTTGGAGTACCATGCAGATAACTAAAGGTCAGACTAGGACATCCAGCGTGCTCGTGCTCTCTCCTGGAGCATCAGAGATCTCCTGAATTATTTTTTTGGTTTTTTTTAAGACAGTGTAGTTCAGGCTTTCCTTGAGTTGAACTAAATCCTGGTAAACCCTCGGCCTCAGCCTCAAGTGCTGGGATTGCAGCCATGTACCACCATACCCAGTTTTCTCCTGAGTTACTGTTATTTTATTGTTTACTTTTCTTAGGACAGTGGAAGGAGGGATGGTCCTAGGGTGCTATTTAAAACTAAATGAACAGAAAGGAGTGATTTCCTAAGCTGGGTTTTCCAACTATATTAGAATCATATGGGCATTGTATCTTCAGGGAGCTATTTTGGTTTGATTTAAACTTTATACAAATGATACATGTGTATCTAGACCCTATAAAGCATTTAAAACTTTATAACTAAAGCTAAAATCCAGCTTGACCAATACCATTTTTCTTGGCTGCTCATCCTTTTCTCTTCCCCTCTTCCTTCTCCTCCTCCTTCTGCAGCGCTAACCTCTACTGTTGTTGCCAATTTCTGTTTTGTTTTAGATGGGGGTACCAGGAATCAAACTCAGGACCTTGCACTTGCCAGGCAGGTGTTGTGCCACTGAGCTATATACCTCTGCCCTGTTGCCAGTTTCTAATCCTAAACCGGCTCCCTTTCTCTCTCTTGAACTGAGGACTAAACAAACAGCAGTGAAGGAGATTTTTATTCTTAACCAAGAAAAAGAGAAGTGGGAATAAATTCCCAAATCAACTTTCCCATCTGCTGGGGATTGAAGGGTTATATAGGTATAATGTGAAATAAATGAGGGCTGGGATAGGCTAATAAAAGACAGGAATATTTCATGTATTTTCTGGGTTTGGGCCGCAATTTTTCTGGTAATTCAGAGTCCAACTCTTTTTGCTCCTTTTATGATTTTGTCCAGGGTCCTCATAGCAACTGGCAACTATCATACAGGATCATAATGAGGTTTGACATCATCTGTCACTTGGACAGCCGTCTTAAATCTTGAGGTAGACTAACCTCCTTATGAGGAGGAACATCTGACTTAGAGGTATTCTGTCTTCAAAGATGAACAAGATTAGGATGGGGTTGAAATTTAGCTAGGCCAAGTAGGAAGTATAAAATTGAGAGCAGAACCTGGGCATAGTAGTCACACCTGGAATCCCAGTACTGTGGGAGGCTGAGGTAGGAGGATAACAAGCTTGAGCTCAGCATTGGTGTCTTAGTTACTCTTCTCTTGTTGCTGGGACAAACACCTGACACTGAAAATGAGGGAAGGAAAGGTTTATTTAGCTCACAGTTCCTGGAGGTTTCAGTACATATTTAGCTGGCTCCAAAGCAGACTGGCACATGGCAAAGGGCAACCTTTCATGGTGGCAGCAAAGAGCCAGAGCTGGGAGAGAGCTAGCAGCAGCTCAAGCAGCTAACTTACTCTGCCTCCCTATCTTGAAATGCAAATCACCTGCCCCAGGGGAGGTGCAGCACCCATTCTCACAATAATCAATTACAAATTCTAGGAGCCACCCCATGATGCCTGAGGCTTTGGGGGGACACCTATATACAAACCATAACAATGGGGAATTCAGCAATTTAGTAAGAGCTTATCTTAAAAATTAGGGGCCGGCGAGATGGTTCAGTGGTCTAAAGCGCCTGCTTGGAGGGCTCAGGCAACTGTGGGGACTGCAGTTCGATTCCCGGCACCACATGCTGCGCCAGCGCCACCACCAGGGCAGGCTGAGCCAGCCACAAAATGAA
>PVKN010001205.1:0-55360 GCA_004027915.1 Capromys pilorides | reverse complement strand
TTTTTCTCTCTCCCTCCCTACCCCCTTTCTCTCTCTCTTTTATATATTTGGTACAGGGTCTCTAGACTCAGACTCGAGCTGTTTTCAGCCTCCCAGCACTGGGGTTACAGGCATGTACGAGCATGCCCTGCTTGTGCACTGTTTCTGACTCTAGTGCAAACACTGTCTTTCAGAGCAGAAAGATGCAGAGCAATCACAGGTGAAAGCCAGCAAGCGGCCCCGGGAGCCTCTGGATGATAGTGAAGATGCAAGCACAGAGCTGAGAGTCAAGCTTGTGAGACAGAGCACAGAGCCAGCCCCTCTTGTTAGCAAGGACATGTTTTCTTACATGGGTATGTCTTGCCTGAAATCAGAAATACATATATAACAATCATACCCAGGCATGGTTGTGCACTCCGGTAATCCCAGAACTCCGGAGGCTGAGGCAGGCAGATGACAAGTCCAAGGCTAGCCTGGAATACTTGGGGAGACTCTTTGTCTCAAAACAGCAGAAAGGGTGGGGAAGGCTGGGACCATAACTCAGTGCAGAGGCCTCGATGGTCGATCCCCAGTGCTAATAAACCCTACTGTAAAAGGGAGAAATTGAGCTGATAGCTGTCCTCGTTTATTGTCATAAATGATGTTTAGAAATTTGCAGGCTCGCTGTAAGGATCACCTGGTAAGAACTGTTAAATTTTTGGGTATTCTTAGGAAAATAATTTTGTAGAGTACAAATGAAACGTCATCACAGCATTTTGCAAACAATACTTGTGTTTGCTCAGCACTCAGGACTTCAGGGCATCACATTGCGGTGTGCTGCCTGGAACCCGGGCCTCTGCAGCCTGCTGAGGCTGGTTCCTGCCACACTGCTCCCCCAAGTGAGAATCTCGAGCTTCTCCTCCACCTTTAGCTCCAGGATGGGTTGTGTTGTATGTATTTGGTGACTTGTGAAAGTCTCCTTTTTGTCTTTTCCAAGTAGGAATAGAAAATGGAACATTTTTTCATAGAAATCTGTGTTTGTGTGTTCAGGGTTTTTCCCAAGAAAAAGCCACTTTCTCATTTATTTCGAGGGAAGCTAGTAGGAAATGTTCGGTCCAGCTGTGTCTGCAGATCAGATCTGCAGTGACTTATGACAGACGGGTACCCTTGTTTTGGTTTCTTGTTATCAAGCACTGAGGCCACCAAGGATGGGTCAGGCCCTTTCCAGTTGGCCAGCTGCATGGAAAAGCGTAGCGGCACCGGTCTTTGGCCCCTCCAGGCCAGGGCTCAAGCTCCAGGTCTCATGGAGACGTTCTGAGGCAGGCGTGCTGGCTGAGGAGCAGGGCTTGTTTTCCTAGGTAGAGCACTATAGCTCTGCAAAGCTGCCTGCATCACTACATTAGAGGTGTGTTTGGCTTCCAGGGGGTTGGCCCCATGGCACCATTGTTCTCTCTGCAGGAGAATCTGTTGTTGTCTACACCGATGGCTGCTGCTCCAGTAATGGGCGAAGGAGGGCCCGAGCAGGAATCGGCGTTTACTGGGGGCCAGGCCACCCTCTGTAAGTGAATGGAGAAAGTGGAGGTTTTAAGCATGAAGTTTTTACCAAATCCTATTCCAAAATGCCTGAAAAGATGAGGCAGGTTCCTCCTAGTGGGTTGGCCTTGCTGTTGACCGCTGGGTGGGAAACATGGCTGGTAGCACTGGCAGGCTGGTGGGGCAGCTGAGCTTCTGTCCATTGGGTGGATGCTGAACAGCCTTGTCCTTTGCTGAAAAATGCCAGCTGATGGCCTTGCCCTCCTGGCCAACTCAGAGGAGTCCCTGTCCACTGAGGAGCTTCCTACAGAATGGCCTCATTGCCTCTAGCTTAAGCATCTTGTGGCATGGGATGGGGCCCCAGAGCTCCCCAGGTGGGCAGCCTGGTGTCAGGCCTGTCATGTCACTGTCTCTGCTTAGGATGCATTTGCCCAGAGGTGGCTGAGGTGAGGTGAGGTGTGGTGTGGTCACTGTACCCAGGCCATGGGGGAAAGAACTCAGAGTGCCTGAAGACCCCAAATCTTGTGCAAGAGTGGGATTTGACCCTGGGAAGGTTGCCCTGCACCAGTTCTGACGCTTGGTTTTTGGCATGTTCTGGTGCCTACATGAAATACGCCATAGGTATGTAGTGTCAATACCACCGTACACATCACTTGTGCTTCACAAGGATTTTTCTCTCAACATCTCACATGAGCTGCAGGCCCTGGCAGGAGAGCACCAGCCTGGCACCAGTGCCTGGGACTTGTGCTGGTCTGAGAGACAGGCGGGCACCTTCAGGTCCGCAGCTTCAGTGCAGCTTTTGGCTTGATGCCAAGCTGAATTCTGTGCATGATGCCAGCTGGGGTCTCTTCCCCAGAGCCTTAGTACAGTCACTTTGACTTTGAGAGACCGTTTCTGCTTCAAGGTTTTGTATTTCAAATAATAATACATTGGGCGGGGGGAGAGAGCTCAGTACAATAAGCACTTGCCTGGCAAGCGCAGGGTCCTGAGTTCAATCCCCAGTACTGCAAAACAAACAAACAAACAAATAATAGTATACTACTTTGCCATCTCCACTGATGGGAATTGCTTCAAGGCTTAGCTTTATAACTTTCCGTTTTTTTTGGCAGAATTGGCAATTGAACTCAGGCCCTTGAACTGCCAGGCAAGTGCTTATTCTACTGAGCTATCTCCCCAGCCCCTAAGTTTCTTTTCTTTTTTTTTCTTAATATTTAAAATTTTATTCTAAAGAGTAAAAATAGCACAAAGATAGAAAAAGAGTGAAAAGCAAGAGTACATATAGTACAGAATTTCAGAACAACAACAAAAATTTAACAATGGTTGTATTACATATTTTCATCATCAAATCTATTTCCTTTTTTTTTTTCAAATCTGTTTCCTTATGTATTATTTTCAAACAGAAATGTGGGCATTAGACTTCCTGGGCGACAGACCAACCAGAGAGCAGAAATCCATGTAAGTTATCAGAGAAATGTGTGTTTATCCTTCATATTGACTGTGAAGACTTCTGGCCTTTTTTTCCCTTTTACCTTACTAACCATGTATAGGAGAAAAGTCCTAAAGAAAATTTGGGTTGGTAGAAATTCTGAAAGATGAGAATTTACTCAAAAAAAAAAAAAAAAAAAAAAAATCTATCGGGCTGGGGAGATACTCAGTAGAATAAGCACTTGCCTGCCAGGTGCACAAGTGCAAGGGTCTGAGTTCAATCCCCAGTTTAAAAAAAAATTTTACAAAAGCAAAAAAAAAAAGAAATCTGAAATCTTGAGTGAAGTAGGTGACCACAGGTGACCTGTGTTCAACAATGCAGAGAACATAGCGCTTCGGGGCAGGCAGGGCAGCTCGGGCTTTGATGGCATTGCGAGCGTGGGGAGGGCCGGCATTGAGCTTCTCATGCAGCCTGACCGGCCTCTGTTTCTCAAGGCAGCGTGCAAAGCCATAGAACAAGCCAAGGCGCAGGACATCAGCAAGCTGGTGCTGTACACTGACAGCATGTTCACCATCAACGGTGAGGCCTGCCTGTTATCACTCGGGAGTGGCCAGCCCCGGGGCAGGCACTGTGGCAGGCAGAGTCGGAGAGAGAGAGGTTTGGAGGGGACCGACGGGCCAGGAGGACCTGTGTGCAGCAGCAGGTGGGGAACATTTAGAGGCAGGAGCAGTGACATTGCAGCTGGGGGTAAAGGGAAGGGATGGGGTGCTACTGGCAAGGCCACGGAAGCCACGAAGGAAATGAGGTGTCCAGGCTGCCAGCCCAGACTCAGCCACAAGGACGAGCTGTGACATGTGTCCAGGGATCACCAGCTGGGTTCCGGGCTGGAAGAAGAACGGGTGGAAGACCAGCACAGGAAAAGAAGTGATCAACAAGGAGGACTTCGTGCAGCTGGAGAGGCTCGTGCAGGGCATGGACATCCAGTGGGTGAGTGGGCATGCTGGGTGTCCTTGAGGTCCTGTTGCGGGGCGTACCAAACGTGCTTGATTCTCTTAGCCCCGTGGGTAATATTTTTTTTTTTTGTTTTTTGTTCACTTGTTTTGTGGAATTGGAGATTGACCTTAGGGACACAATCACTTAGCTACATCCCAAGCCCTTTTTTACTTTTTTCATTATTTTTTGTTTGGACGGGGCCTCACTGCGTAGTGCAGGGTGGCCTTGAGCTCACCAGCCCTCTTGCCTTGGCTTCCTTAGTAGCTGGATCACCGGTGTGCATGCCATGTGCAGCATATCCATTCTTACAAAGTAAGTAAGTGGGGGGCAGCCACCCACCCTTGCACCTGCCCATCTGTGAGCTGGCCTGGTCACCGTCAGTGTGGAGCAGGACTGTAAGGGCTAGTGTCCAAGTCAGAGGGAAGTTCTGCGTGGGGTGTGGGTGACAACACTGCACGATGCACCCTGCTGTGTGATCCTCTGCCTGCTAAGCCGGGCGCAGTGAGTGTTGCGTGCATTGTGTGTGGAAACCTCAGGCAGGCAGGTAACTGCAAACATTTGTCTGACAGATGCACATTCCCGGGCACTCAGGATTTGTGGGCAACGAGGAGGCGGACAGACTGGCCAGAGAAGGCGCCAGGCAGTCCGAAGACCAAGTGGAGCTGCCGAGGACCCAGGACGCTTGAGCTGGGCTGTGGTGACCTCGAGTCCTGGTGTGCACCATAGGCCCCTCTGGGCTGCTGCAGCAGACAGACGCAGCCCCCACTGAGACCCAGGGCACTGGCGTCCGGTCCCATAGCTGGACCCACACACGCACAGGAAGCAGCAAACAAGCTGGCGATCTGCAGATTCTGAGAAGTGTCGTTCTGTGTTTATTAATGAAGCTTGATACCGTTCTCTCTTGTTTTATTGCAATCTGGCCTGAAATGCTTGGGCTTTGACTTAAGAGACTCACTAATAATAAATCATTGGAGTAAGCCATGATGGCACATATGTAATCCCCACACTTGGAGGCTGAGGCAGGAGGATCACCAGTTTGTGCTCAGCCTGGGCAACTTAGAAGACCTTTTCTCGGGAACAAAAGTGTAAATAAGAGCGAAGAAATAAAGTCGAGGAAGTAGCTCCAGGGAAAGGCCTGGATTAAGCCCAAGTATGCGAGGGTGGTGGTGCACACCTACCGTGTAATTCCTGAATGCTTGAGGCCAGCTTAAACTATGTAGTGAGGCCCTGTCTCAAAAAAAACCAAAATAAATACTGTGAAAAGAGAATTGGAAGCACTGTAAGAGCAGTGCCTCTGCCCTCCTAGTTGCAGCGCCAGACAATCTGCTGAATGGACTGAGGCTGCAGCAGTGGGTGAGGGCACCCTGGCGCCCATGTGGGGCCATGACAACTGCTGAAACCCAAGGGACATAATTAAATCAACTTAGTTTTTCTTTGGCTTTTTCTCAGTGTGTGAACTTGAAACCATTGTTGGACATAATGTATTTTTAAGTAGTTTTGCATAAATTAAGTGACATACCGTGTAGCTCTATGGCTAAGTGCCCTTCTGTCTCACATCAGGACCACCCTGCTCCATGAAGAGCCATCTGCCACTGCCTCCTCCCTCCCTGAGTAGAGCAGGAAGCACTTCTGCGGCTTCCGGTCTGCTTTTTCTCTTGCTGGCCTGGTTTGTCTTGCTCTCCCTCTTTGCCACCCTCCTTGGTCCTGTCTTCATAGCTCTGTGAAGGACTTGCGAGTCTTCGTTTTTTCCAGAATTGGCTGCCAGTTTTTACACAAATGGGGTCAGTGAACTGGAAAATAGGACCAGAGGATGGCATCCCCTACCCCAAGCACCGTGTAAACCCAGTCTGCTCAAGCTGAGTATTTTTAAGGGCCAGCCAGGGGACCCCCCATGGGGTTTACAGGCAGGGAAGGATGTAGGGCCAGGACAGGGAGTCACCCAAGGAGGAGTGAGGTCCCTCCTGCTGCAGGCATACCTGACTCAGCAGGGTTCTCTCAATGTGCTAGTTGTCAGGTTTTTTGTGTTGTCCCAGCACGCCGGAAGCTGAGGCAGGAGGTTCATACACAGCGCAGCTCGGGCTCCAGCTGGGCCGGTCCTGCAGTGACTGGCCCAAGGATGCTGCTGCTAAGCCAGGAAGATGAAGACTCGACGCCTTTTTAGGCAGAGATTCCTGGGTTTGATCCCCAGCACACCACGCCTCAGCCCCGCCCGGGGACAGCCCTACCCTAGGGCATGCTGGGCTGCTGTGAGGAGCGCAGTGATGCACACCTTTATTCCCAGAGCTGGGGAAGCTGAACACTGGAGGATCACTTATGAGTCGGAGCTGTAGTGAGACTCAGTACCAAAACGGGGAGGGGAGGCCAGATAGCTCAGTGGACTAATGCGTCTACTTAGGCGGTTTTATCCCCGGCCCGCCCCCAGGGCGCTCTGAGACGGAGACTGAGATTGGGCATGGTGGCGCACGCCTGTAATCACAGCGTTTGGGAGGCTGAAAAACAGGATCACTATGAGTATGATCTGTGTAGTGGGACCCTAAAGACCCTGTATTAAATACAAAGAAGGGAGGGAGGGAGCGAGGAAGAGAAAAAAGGAAGAAAGGATCCTTTTGGTTGCAGGAATCACCTGCTGGATCCAAATTCCCTTTGGTCCACTGCGAGAGGCGGGGCCGCCCTTCTGGGGAAGCCCAGCCCAGCTCCCAGGAGCTCCGCCCCTAGCCCTACAACCGCCCGTTGGCAAAGCCCTGCCCACGGGGTCCTTTGACCCGCTCCTGCCTTCGTACTTGCCCTTTCCCCGGCCCTACGGTGCACTGCTCTCTCCAGTTGCAGCCTAGGGGCCGAGATGGTGCAAGCCTGGTACATGGATGCGTCCACAGACGACCCGCGGCTGCCACACCGCCTCGATCCCGACTGCCCAGTGAGCTTGGAGCAGCTGCGTAAACTCGGCGTGCTTTATTGGAAGGTGCGCGAAACGGCGCGGTGGGCGGGCTTGTGCAGCTGGGCTGCGGCGCATGCTCTCTAAGGGGCTGAGCCTAGCATCCGGGTGGTCTGACAGGACCGCGTCGCGCGTGCTCCACACGGGGTGACGGTTGGGTGTTGGGCAGACACGGTCTGGGTGCTCAGCGCATGCTCAGGCCGGAGTAGGCGCTGAAGAGGCTGCAGTGGTGGCATCTGGGTCCTCCATTAAGTGTATGTGCCTGGATCAGAATGAAATGAAGGCACAGCCCACCCTGGAACCAACACTTATCTGTAACACTGGGGAGAGAACTGAACCAGCCCTAGACTTCTTTAATCTTGGGACAGGGCCTCTGTAAATTACTAAATTGCCCAGCCCCCAGGAGCTCCAGTTTGCAACCCACCTACCTCAGCCTCTCTAGTGCTGCTATTACAGACGTGCACCACCAGGCCAGGCTGGGAACCTGCTTTTGGACCCTGACCTGTGACACCGCGATTACATGCCTCTGCCACCATATTTGGCTCAGGACTGACCTTTCAGTGTGTCCTAGATTGGCATCTTTAGTGACTGTGCCGTCCAAGTGACCTGTGCTCGACAGATCCACTTTGCCCCCTGCAGTGTTCAGTGGCGCTGGACAACAGATTTTCCCAACAGCTAGGTGTGGTGATCAGGAAGGGGCATTTGTGGGGCAGAGGGGAAAGGTGTGGACATAATCTACACAAGTGTGACGCCAAGGTGGAGTATTTGTGTGTTAGCAAATGGGCATCCAGCTGGGGCCTGGCTTCCTAGCACCCAGGAGACTGAAGCAGGAGGACTGCTGTGCCTTGGAGGCCAGCCTAGGCTACATAGTGAGTTCAAGGCCAGCCTGAACTCTACGGTGAGACCCTGTCTGAAAAACAAGCCAACAAACAGTAAAAAGTCACCCTTTGGAGCCTGCGTAGGCCCCAGTGCAGACTGCTGTGGGAGACTGGAATAGTTCAGGAGTGGGACCTCCGCACCTAGCAGTGCAGGGGATTGTACCTGGGGCCTTGTGCTTGTTGGGCAGGCGCTGTACCCTGAGCTCCATCACCAGGCTCTGTGACCAGTGTGTTTTTATGCTTTCTGAGCTCTTTGGTATCTTTCTTATTCTTCCCCATGGTGTCAAGAGACAAAAGTTACATAAATTAAAGCTCTTACTGGCTTTTCTGAGATTTATGAATCAGGGGCTCTCCATGCTCTAAAATACAATCAGGCTTCTCTCTGAGAGTTCAGCGTCATGCATAGAACCAATTGCGGATGGAAAATGTTGAAATGTCGCACAGTCCCAGCTTGGCCCACCGTCTTTCTTCCCTAAAGAATGCAGTGTAGCCACTCACATAACAGTGTGCTAAGTATGACATAGTCCTCTCAGATGGCTGCAAGTAGACAGGAGGATCTGTTGGACATTGTACGCAAATGCCTGCGGATTTTGGGGTGTGTGCACGTCTCTGTGCATGTGTGAACAGGTGTCCTGCAGTCAGTCCCTCAAGATACAGAAGCTCCTACAGGTGTTGGCAGAAGAGTGGGTTTTGTGATTTGAGAACAAGGAAAATAGGGAAGTGGGGGGGGCAATGAGTTAGGATCAGTTTACTTCAAATTAGTTTTTAGTGTTAAGATGGAAGGCCCAGGAAGACTGGACTTTCCGGTTTTAGGCAAAATGAGTGTTGTGGGTTCTATCTGCTTCTCTCAAGTTTCCTTTTGATTCTGCGGGATTTAGGGCAAGAGGCTCTGTGCTGTTTTAGGTGAGGAGTTCCAAAAGCTGTCCCCTGTCGTTTTGTTTAACAGTAGGTGCAGATAAGGAGCAATTTTGTTCTCTCTTTCTTTCTTTTCCTACCTCAGTTTTATTTGTACAAAGAGTACAGGAGGACACCAGCCCCCCCCCCCCCAACAGATGGCACCTCAGGGGTCACACCAGTCCTTCTGTTTTTTTTTGGTCTTTTTGAGACAGGATCTCGCTATGCAGTTCAGGCTGGCCTTGAGCTCACTTTTGTAGCCCAGGGTGATCTTGAACTCACACTGATCCTCCTGCCTCATCCTCCCAAGTACAGGGATTATAGGCATGTGCCACCATGCCTGGCTTTGTCCTTCTGTTTTCACACTCGGCATATAAGAGGCTTTTTACTGTAGGGCCTTGGCTAGAGCCTGGGCCCTCAGCCAACAAGCCTGCGACCCTTGCCAATGCGGGCATGGATACGCTTCCCAAGGTTGAAGTGGCAATATAGGCAAGTCGAGCGAGCCTGTGGTTAACTTCCTTTGGGATGATCGTGGGCTTGACCTCCTTGGGCTTGACAAGGACCTCGATAGCCTCGGCACATGCACTCATGGCCTTGGCATTGTTTGCTTGCATCTTCTTGAAGCCCTTCTTGTTTTTCTTTTTGGCAAAATGCCTATTCCTAAGGAACTTGAAATCTACCCCTCTCAGAGATTCATATCTTTGTGACCAAGGTTTCTTGATGCCATTCTATGCCATTTTCGGGACTGGTTGTGTGGTTCTTGGGCTTAGCCATAACTGTGCTGTAAACCATGGCTGCCAAGCACCTGGGACTAGAAAAAGAAAGGCCCAGAGTACTGCAAGCAAAGAGAGATTTTAGGGAGGAGGAAGCAGTGCATTTGGTGAGATTCGCAGGAGGTCCAGAGAGCAGCTCAAAGGGTTAACGAAGCTCTCCATCACCTGCTCATGCAGCTGGATCCCGACAAGCATGAGACAGACCCAGAGCTGGCACAGATCCGCAAGGACAGGAGCTACTCTTGGATGGACATCATCACCATCTGCAAGGACAGACTGCCCAACTTTGAGGAAAAGGTGAGGCCAGGCCAGGGGAGGCATTGAGGCGCCTCTGTCCTCTGTGCTGGGAGAAGGGAGACATTGGTTCCTCCTCTTGGGTCTTGGGCAGGGGTGTGGTATCTTTGCCATGTTCAGTGGGCTCACTAGTGACACTCCTAGGTGTAGTGCAGAGCTTTAAAAAAAATGTTTTATAATATTGGGGCTTGAACCCAAGTTACATCCCCAGCACTTTTAATTCTTGTTAAGTTGCTCGGTTGCCCACGCTAGCCTTGAACTTGTGTTCCTCCTGCCTTGGCATCCCGCAGATGCGGGCTCACAAGTATGCACCCTGTACCCGGGAGTGCTGGTGCCCATGTGTCTGGACCACACAGGGGCTGTGTCCTACCCAGCTGGCCTGAGGAGCTTCATCCGGCATCTGTCTGCACAATTGGAACCACTGCGTTTACTACCATCAGGTCTTTCAGAATGTGCTTTCCTGTCCTCAGACCCCATGGCTGGCAGGTAGCACTGTCCCTTTCTGTGCTGATGCCATGTCCAGCCTCTCCTTTGCTGGCCCTGGCTGGTGGCTCACGATTTCATTGGTCCTCACAGAGAACCTTTGGTCTCATTGATTGTCTTTACTTTTCTTTTTTAATTGATTTCAGCGCTAGTATTTTTGTCTCCTTCAATGTACTTTGGCTTTAATTTGCTCTTTTCCCCGCCCCCCTAATTTCTGAAGGCGGAAGCTGAGGTGCCTGGCTTAAAGACTTTTTTCTTATTTATTTATTTATTTTTAGGGAAGGGTCTACAGGGTGTTTAGCAGCTCACTACTAGATTGGATTCCTATCAATCCGCCTGCTAAACAGCCTTCCAAGAGCTGGGATTATAGACATGTATCACCATGCCCAGTCTCAATTGCCACTCAGTGTGTCCCAGGAGCGGGGCCAGCATGGCAGGCCCCCTGGCCCTTGCCCTGCTTGCAGGCACTTTAATCCCCTGAGCTATTCAGCTGGCTCTTTGAAGACTTTTTTCTTTTCTTTTGTTTTTTGTTTTTTTTTTTTTGTCGTTTTGAGACAGGGTCGCACTGTGCAGTTCAGGGTGGCCTTGAGCTCACCTTTTGTAAACCAGGATGGTCTCGAACTACACACTGATCCCCCTACCTCAGCCTCCCAAGTGCTGGGATTACAGGCGTGTGCCACCGTGGCCTGACTGAAGACTTTTTTTCTGATCTTTCTTGGTTTTTTTTTTGAGATAGTCTTCATGTAGAGCTGAGGATGTTCTAGACTGTCCTAGAACTTGTGATTTTCCTGCTTCAGTCTTCTGAGTGCTGGGATTATAGCATTTGACATCATACTTGGCAGTTTTAAACATTTCTTTTTTTCTTTTTTTTTTTTTTTTGGCGAGACTGAGATTCGAACTTGCGACCTTGCACTTGCCAGGCAGGCACATGTACCACAGAGCTATCTCCCCGGCCTCCTAAACGTATTTCTTGATTCCAAATGAAAAGCTTTTCTCAGAGGCTTTCGATTAGTTCAGTGGTTTAAGTGCCTGCATGGGCAATCCTAGTCAGCCACAGGGGATGGCGGTTCGATCCCCAGACCCACCCTTCAGGCAGCCTGAACCAACAAAAAAAAAAAAAAAAAAAGAAAGGAAAGCTTTTCTCCTGACCTTGTTTTCCTTTAATCAGTTACTTGCTGAAACATAACCGAATTCTGAAATCAAGATTCTGTAGACAGGCACACGCACCCTCTGTGCTGCCCCCATGCCCGGCCTTCGCCATCTTCATTGCCCTCTGGTAGCAGCGGCACCCAGGAGGGTGCTGGAGGCCGAGGCCCTCCCTCTGACCCCAAGGCTTCCCTGGCAGAGGTGTTGCAAACACAAGCTCTGGATCCCATAGTGAATCTGGAGTTCCACAGAGCTGTCCATGTCTTATCCTTCCACAAGGCCCTTTTTTCAGATGTTTCAGCTTCTCCAGAGATGGGACTTTTTTTTTTTTTTTTTTTTTTTCAGCGCTGGAGATAGAACTTGGCCTTCACACTGAGCTTGATCCCCACCCTTGTTTTATTTTTTTGAGGCAGAGTCTCACTAAATCAGTTAGTTGTCTAGGCTGGGCTTGAACTTGCAATCTTGCTATTCTCTTGCCTCAGCCTGCCAGAGGACAGGGATGACAGGCATGCCTGGCTACATCTGGCCAGAAATAGGTGATCTTCAAGCAGGAAGGCTCCAGAAGCCTGGATGGAACTGGGAGGAGCTAAGAGTGCCTGAGGGTGAAGGGTGTAGGCATTCACCAGAAGAGGCTTTCCGCTTCTGTGCAGGTTTGACCTGGGAAGGTTTCCTGACATGGGCACTGTGTGTGGATCCTGTCACTGCCTGTCCTTCAGGGGCTCTATAGACAGTGTGATCAGGCTGTGTGTAGTGGTTACTGCGGTCACTGCAGGGAAGGGCCCTTCCTTCCCCTCCTCACTGGGACCTCTGCTCCCCCAGATCCAGGTGTTCTACACAGAGCACTTACACCTGGATGAGGAGATCCGATACATCCTGGATGGCAGTGGGTACTTTGATGTCAGGGACAAGGAGGACAAGTGGATCCGGATCTCCATGGAGAAGGGCGACATGATCACCCTCCCAGCCGGCATCTACCACCGCTTCACATTGGATGAGAAGGTAGCACTGTGTGCTGTGTCCTATGTGTGGCAGGCAGTGGCCATGCTGTCCCAAGAACAGTGACCACCACTGGGCCACATGAAACCTGTGGCCTGTGAGCTGGGACAGCTGTAGGGCCCAGCATCCCAGCTGCTGCTCTCTGGTGAGGCCACCAACCCCAGGACCCAGAGGAAGGGGCCTAAATGCAGTGGACTGTGTTGCTCAGCTCTCTAGTCATCAGCATGCAGAGCAGGTCTGGGTGGCTGCCCCTGCTGTGCCCTCTGCCCCTGTCCCAAAAGCTTCTCTGGGTCCTTTGGGCCAGGGATGCGAGGTGCTATAGGGTAGACACGCTGTTCTTATTGGCCTCAGTAGACTATAGTAATGAGGATTGGCACCAAACACAGAGAAAAGAGTTTTGTTTTTTCTTTTTTTTAAACTTTATTTATTTATTTATTTATTTATATTATGGCTCACTCAGCCTGCCCTGGGGGTTGAGCTGGTGCAGCATGTAGTACTGGGGGATTGGTCCCTGTAGTTGCCTAAGCTTGCCTAAGCAGGCGCTTTAGACCGCTGAGCTATCTTGCCGGCCCAAGAAAAGATAGTTCTTGTGTGCTCTTGATGTGATTTGGATAAATAGGAGATTTATGTGAAACATTTTGGTTTTTGAGACAGGATCTCACTATGTAGATCAGGCTAGCCTTAAACTTACTATACAACTGGCTGGGCTGGGCTATATGGCTGATCTGGCAAGATAGCTCAGTGGTCTAAAGCACCTGCTTAGGGGCTGGAGAGATAGCTCAGGGGCACAAGTGCCTGCCTGGCAGGTGCAAGATGCAAGGTCCTGAGTTCAATCCACGGTTTTGCAATAGATAAATAAATAAACAAACAAATAAATAAATAAAGTGCATGTTTAGGCAACTGCAGGGACCGAGGTTCAATCCCAGGCACCACATGCTGCACTAGCCCCATCCCCAGGGCAGGCTGAGCCGACCATAAGTAAATAAATAAAGTTTAAAAAATATATATAACTATGGTTGGCCTTGAACTTGTAGTGATCATTCTGCCTCAGCCTCTCAAGTGCTGGGATCATAGCCGTGTATTACCATGCCTGATCCCATTGCTAGTTCTCAGGAGAGTATGACCCCTAGGACAGAGAGGATGGTGGTAAACAGCTATGAAGCTGGGGTGGGGCCCACATGGATTTGCTAACCCCATCCTGTAGTGGGGACAGACATACATGGGCTCTAGTTACCAGCCAGGCTACCTATGTCAGGTACAGGGGCTCTTGACTGCCACGTGTAGGAGAGCTCTGATGGTGCTGAGACCAGTGTCTGTTTCCTAGAACTATGTGAAGGCCATGCGGCTATTTGTGGGTGAGCCAGTGTGGACAGCATACAACCGGCCAGCGGAGCACTTCCCAGCCCGCGAGCAGTATGTGAAGTTCCTGGAGCAAACCTCATAGCTATGCCTGGAGCCCATTGCAGTGCACTGAGGCTGGATTGTTCTTCTGCACAATTATCTGACCAGAATGTTTTTAAAGAAAGGAGCTGTACAACTGATTTTTTACTCGGAAGCACCTAGGGATGTAAACATCAGCATAATATCTACTAATTAATCAAGATGGGAGTGCTGGAGCCCTGGGTAGTACAGCAACTGCAGTGTAACTCAGTACAAGCTTTCGCCAGGAGCACGGCTCCTGGGCAGTGTTCAGGGTGTGGCATCATTGCCAGAGGATGGTGAGACCAGCCAGATGCTGCTGCTTCTCCCAGGACTATAGCTGGTACTGGTGACCTCCTGCTTCTCCTGTCCCTTCCTTGTTAAAATAAAGTCATCGCCTTAACTCTATGCTTGTGGCTTGGAGTTGCCTCTTTTGTTCTTGTAGGAACAGCATCAACACCACCAATACCACCACTTATACACCTGGTATGCCCGGGTTGCGTTTAGCTAATTACTATATGCAATTACTGTGTTGTCTGGTGTCTTGGTTACTTTTGATTCCTTGCGGGGGCAAAATAGCCCACACCCAAAATGAAGGAAGAGAAGGTTTACTTAGCTCACAGTTAGTGGAGGTTTCAGTCTATACTCAGCTGACTCGTAGGCACAGTGGCACATGGCAGAGGGCAGCAGTTCATGGTGGCAGAAAACAGTGATGAGCAGAGGAGGAGCAGCAGCTGCGGCGTCTGTCAAGCCTCTCTGTCCCTTCCACGGTGACTGCGAACACTGGAGCTCCTCCAAGGAAGTGGTAGTGGCTGCTGTGAAGATCCAAGCTCCTCCGAAGTTGTGCTGCTGTGAAGATCAAGCTCCTCCAAGGAAGTGGCTGGGGAGCTATCCTCCACTCCTTTATACATCCTTTAAGTGCTGAGTCGCTCTGCCCCCCCTCCCCCCCCACGGGGCAGGGTCTCCACACCCCAGCCCAAGCAGCTGCTGAGCTGACCCAGCCGAGTTCCGAGTTGAGGCAGGTATCAGCCACTACATCTGGGGTAAGCTTCCTAGGTTTTTTCACAGTGCAGTTGTAAGGCAGTAGTAGTGAACTGCTTGTGCCTAGGCTTGTGCCATAGGGCTAGTGCAGGGCACACTGAGCACTAGTCTGGCTTGTAGGAGACTCTGAGTCTGACCCACCTCTCTCACACGCAAACACAAATATAGAGATGCAATTATGACTAGTTTGCAACTAGTAAGGAAAACTTCCAGTCCACCAGGCTTGGAGGTGCGCACCTGTCATTAGCAGTTCAAGCTAAGGGGCTGGGGAGATAGCTCAGTAGGGTAAGCACTTGCCTGGCAAACACAAGGACCTGAATTCAATACCTGGTTCCACATAAAAAAAAAAAAAGTTCAAGGTAAGACAGGGTTCATAGCAAGACGTTGTCTTAAAACAAAAACCCAAGGGTCGGCCAGATAGCTCAGTGGACTAAAGCACCTGCTTCAGCAGAGCACAGTCCCTGGGGTTTGATCCCTAGGGTGCCATGCTACCCGCCTCCTGGGGCACACTGAGACTGCATTGTGACTGGATGTGGTGGCTCGAATCTGTAATCCCAGCATTAGGGAGGCTGAAAACAGGAGAATCACTACAAGTCAGATCTACATAGTGACACCCTGAACTAAACAGAAAAACAAAACAAAACAAAATAAACAAGGTCAACTTCTTGCTTTAGTAGTTTTCAAAGTGTGTTTTTAAAAACTGGATGAGAATTCTTTCTGTTGAAATGCATACCAAAGCTGGGCATGGTAGCCCAAGGCTTGTAATCCTGGCACTCCTGGGAGGTGAGGCAGGAGATTCACATATTCCACCACAGCTTGTTCAGCTTGGTAAGACCTTGTCTCAAAAGGGCTGAGGCTGGAGATCAGAGGAAAAGGCTCTGTTCAATCCCTAGTACTGGGGGTGAGTGGAAGCAGCCACATTATCTACCACCTCCACTTTGGCCTTGGGAGTCACACTGCAGGGCTGGGAGTGTAGCTTGGGCTAGAGCTCCTAAGGCCGAGTTTGATCCCTAGCACTGCAAAAAACATCAAGAGCAAATAGAGCTACTAAGTTCACTACTGGTACTAAAGTACTTTAGCACGTGACAGCATAGAGCTTAGTCAAAGCTCACCGTGGTCTCAGGCTCCCTTCTACAGCTTGCAACTCCATCCAGCAAATCCCTTCCAGGCCTTGCATGCCGCGGCCTCACAGCTGCCTCTCCCACCTCCTGCCCACACCACGGCCACTGCTCACAGCCTCCAGTGCTCCCTCTGGCATGGCAGGATCAGGAAACCAGCCAGCAGCAGGGACACCTATCTGGGTGCAGCTGTGATGGCCAGTTGCACACAGCACCCAGGCAGGTAGAATCACATGCCTACCAGCCCTGTACATGGGCCCACGGCCCCAGCAGCTCCAGATATGCCTCGGGTGGTATTGTGTGAGCCGTGAATCATTAAAAAGATAGCTGGCTAGTGATACACAGAAGGTGGAGGGCTAGCTGTATGGACTGCCTTTTGTAGTACATGTGCATGGTAGAACTCAGGGCATCATGGGGGCATGCGAGAGCAGGTGGGTGGATTCCTCGATGGGTGGACAGTCCACAGGCAGGCAGGCAGGAGGCAAGGTAAGGGCGGGGATGGGTCTATGGGCAGCTACCACAGGGGTGATGGATGTGGCTTGTCCTACCAATTCAGAATGTTAAGTCCACATATGCTCTGCATGCCATTTTTCTGGAAGCTGTTTTCTTCTGAAAGCTTATCATGTACCCAGTTGTAGGAACCTGGAATAATTTAATGATTTATGCAGTGAAAACTTTCAATGACAAAAATTATAAACCCAGCTGGGCGTGGTAGTGCACGCCTGTAATCCCAGCACTTGGGAGGCTGAGGCAGGAGGGAGGTTGAGTTTGAAACCAGCCTGGGTTACAAAAGTGAGTTCAAGGCCAGCCTGAACTGCACAGCGAGACCCTGTCTCAAAAAAAAGACAAAAAAGTCCCCCCAAAACAAAATAAATCCAAAAAACCAAAAAGCCTAGCACACAGATTATGTGGGGGCAAGCAGCACTTGCTTTGAGGCTGTTTCTTAAAGGTCTCCAGATCTTTTGCCAGCTGTGGAATTGCAGCATGTCAGCTTGGAAGCCAATTGGGTGTTCCCTCATGTTAGAATGTGTCAATGAAAAAAACGTGAGACAGAAGTGTGACTTATGTTCCTAACATTCTGCTTCGAGAGGGTCTGCATTCTCAACTAAAGTCTCACCCAAAGGACACCCACTTCTGTCCCTCTCTTGGACAGGAGCTTTCTTTCTCTTAATAAATCTATTCTGCTCATAACAAAAATAAATAAAATGAAATAAAGTCTCACCCAGGTACCAGGCGCGGTGGCACAGCCTATAGTCCTAGCACTCTGGAAGGCTGTGGCAGGAGGATTATGGATTTCAGGCTGCAGCTCTAGTGACCCTGGGTCGACCCCCTAATGTGCACGTGCACGTATATGCACGTACACACACACACACACACACACACACACACACACACGAGTAAACGATGCTCCTGGACACTAAGGGAATGGGCTTTATTGGTCCTGGCAGGCATGCTTGGATGGGCAGCTAGGCTAGCTTGAGGCACTGTGTGTTGAAGCTGTCACCCTCCTTGCTGGCCACGGCCTCGAGCAGGCTCTGCTTCTTCTGCATGCTTCGCGAGGACTCCAGCTCGTACATGGTGGTGAGGTTGAAGAGCACACTCTCGTGCAGATACTGCCTCGGGTCCTGCCGCACCATAGCCTCTAGCTGCCGCAGGGAGTCCTTGAGCCTGCCCAGGTACAGCAGGCACACGGCGGCGTTGTTGTTGGCCTGTGGGAGAGAAGGCTGCTCAGGGTGTGCACCCGTCCACTCCAGGGTGCACTGGGCTAGCTTAGTGCCTTTTTTTTTTTTTTTTTTTTTTAAGTTACATAGTTCAAACTGGCTTTGAACTCATGACGACCCTCCTGCCTCAGCCTCCTGAGTTCTGGGATGACAGGTAGGTGCTACCATGCTGTTTGGCTTGGGCTTCTTTTTCTTTTTTCTTTTTTTTGCTACAGGAACTGAACTCAGGACCTTGCATTTCCCAGGCAGGTGCTTATACCCATGAGCTATATTCCTGGCATGGCTTAAGTTTTTAGAGTACATATTTCTAGTATCCGCAAAGTGCTCAAAACGTTGAAGATCCCTTGGGGATCGTTTGTGGCTGGGCCTCTTACCACTGCATTGGTGGGGTCCAACTTCAGGATCTCTGTGAAGAACCGGTGGGCTTCTTCAAAGTTGTTCTGGCCAAGGTGCAGGAAGGCCCTGGAATACAGGAGACAGCAGGTAATGAGCTGGACGGCGGGACAGCAGGCAGCCGGGCGCCTCACTCCACACCTTTCCTGGCTGCCCTGTCCTGGGCGGGGTCACCCTAAGGAGTGGACCCAGGGCCCAGTGAGGGCAGACACAGACAGCAGGGCCTTAATTCTAAGGTTCTAGGGCACCCATGTGCTTCTGGGGGTGCATTCCATTCCCGGGGATAGCCAGGCCTGCAGGGTGTTGGAGAGACCTCAGTCCACTGTAAAGTACCTACCTGTTCATCAGAACCATGATTTTACCCTGCAGCCCGTCCAGTTTCTGTGTGACGTTCTCAACTTCATGGAAATACTTCTCAGCTGTTTTTATGTCTCCAATCTGCTCAGACAGATCAATCCAGTCAGGTTAGTAGACAGAAGGAAAGGGATATTAAATACACTCCCCAGCTCCACGTCATGGCCAGACAGGCAGGGGAGCTGCAGTGATCATCCTGTGAAGAGCGCAGGAGCCACCGAAGGTTGGAGGGTGTCATCTTCTGTCAGAACTCCAGCACATTGTAGGCACACCTGCTCTAAGGATCTTACAGCTAGGAATCTGTGCTCTGAGATGAATCCTGGCATGGAGTTAAGTAAACATAGAGCAACAGGCACAGTGGCACCTTCCTGTCACCCCAGTACTTGGGAGGCTGAGGCAGACTGTCTTCCTTTTATTTTCAGACAAGGTCTTGCTACACAATTCAGAAAATTCACTGTGTAGCTTGTGCTGGCTCAGAGCTCGCAACAGTTCCCCTACCTCAGCCTCCTGAGTGCTGGAAAAACAGGTGTGTGTCACCGTATCTGGTACCTACCCCTTTCTTTCTGAGGAATTAAACCCAGGGTCCTCACCCTAAGCTACATCCCTGGCCCTTTTCATTTATTTATTTTGGAAACATGGTTTTGCTAAGTTGCCCAGGGTGAGCTCCAACTTGCCTTCCTGCCTCAGCCTCCTCAAGTAGTGGGATCACAGTCATGCTCTGCCAGAGTTAACGTAGTCAAGGCTTTTTTTTTGGTGGGACCGGGGTTCAAACTCATGACCTCGAACTTTCCAGGCAGGCACTTGTGCCATGGAGCTATCTCCCCAGCCCCAAGGCTTTTTTAACTGTAAGCATGAGACTCTTAATCTGAGGGTTGTGGGTTCGTGCCCCACATTGGGCACCAATTGTCAGAGTCCCTTCCTGGTTCTCATCTTGGCTAAGAAGTCTAAACTTATAATCCTAAAAACCTGTTATTGGAATTCCACCAAGTTTAATTCCAATCTACCACTCCCAAGCATAACCTATGGTGATAACAAAGACACTAAGACACACACACACACACACACACACACACACACACGTGTGTGTGTGTGTGTGTGTGTGTATATATATATATATATATATATATATATATATATATATATATATATATTGGGGAGCCAAGGGGCCCTAAGTCCAGCCATGAAGATGGCTTTCTGGAACCAAGAGAGCGACCCAGAGCTGCACTCAGGTTTTATTCAGTGGAGAAGAGGGAGTGGCTTGCAAAAGGGAATTGTGGGAAGAAGGTGAGCACTGTGAGCTGGGCTAGGTAGGAGGCCTGCATTCACCTCTGCCATATTTAGAGATTTACAAAGGAATCTGCATTATGCTATTGAGATAGCATCTAACATTTTGGGGGTCTGGTGCTTCAGTTCTGATGTATAATCTTTCAAGCCCCAGGAAGTCATAGCCTCTATCTCTTTTTTTAAAAAATTTATTTATTTATTTATTTGCTTGTTTGTTTATTTTATGGTTGGCTCAGCATGCCCTGGTGATGGGGCTGGCGCAGCATGTGGTGCCGGGGATCGAACCACAGTCCTTACAGTTGCCTGAGCTTTCCTAAGCAGGCGCTTTAGACCACTGAACCATCTTGCCAGCCCCAGAGCCTGTATCTTGAGACTCGATCCCAGTTGACACCGTGGAGCATTGGCTCTTCATCCTGTTATCAGGGAAACACATGTGCCATCTTCAAAAATTACCACCAGCACCTTGGCTAGACCAATAAGGCCAACTGAAAGGATAATGAGATTTTGGGGATCTGGTGCTTCAGCTCTGATGTGTAATCTTTCACACCCCCAGGGAGTCATAGCATCTGTCTCAAGGCTCGATCCCAGCTGATGCCATGGAGCATTGGCTCTTCGTCCTGTTATCAGGGAAACACACGTGCTATCTTCAAAAATTACCACCAGCACCTCAGCTAGACCAATACACACTGCTTAAGGACAACTGAAAGGATAATGAGAAGTCCTAGCCAGCTCTGTACATTTCAATACAAGGGAATAGGGTCAGGCTCAGTCAAAATAGAGATAGTCGCTCTTCTTTCAAGGAGAGCAGCTCAGGCGGTCCTCCACACTGGGACTATTTCTAAAGTGCTCTACTTGGCCAGTTCTCAGCCAAGTCCCTGGCTTCCTGGTGCTCAAGCCAGGGGAAGCCATAGCAGCAGCCCACGTTTTGGGAAGTGAGGCATCTGTCCCATGGTCCTATGCTCCCGGAGTCCCCTGCTCACAGCCCAGCCGGCTGTGTACCTGGAGGAGGATGCGGCCAATGCCGCTCAGCAGTTGAGGCTCCTGCTCCGGATAGTACTGGATAACAGCGCGGTAGGCGTCCACAGCCAGCACATATTCCTGCATGACAGGCACAGCACAACTGTCATGTGCATGCATGCTGCAGGGACACTTGTCTCTGGAGCTCATAGGACAGCAGGGCTGGGCAAGGCTCATGCCTGCTGACCATGGGAGCGCTGGGGCTCAGCACTCTTGTCACTGGGGGGGCCACAGTGGGTGGGGGCACCCGTGTGGCATTTCCTAGCAATTGGAAACTTACATGGGGAGGTGACAGGCATGGCAGGCTGGGACTAAGGGTCTCCTGGGTGAGTGCATCTCACAGTGCATTGTGTGGATGCAGGGAGCTGGGACAGATGAGTCAATTTCTCATCATTAAAAAAGCCAAGTGGATACTGACTTTGCTATAAGAGATGCTGTCCAAATAGTTAAATGGCTCTGGTTTTAAGCTATGTTCAGCCATGTGCCTAATTAAAGGACCCCCACGGGTGCTATGCTACGAGGGCTCAAGAGAGGGCAGCAGCATGCACGTGCTTGGACTGACTTTCCAGAGGCATTTTTCACTCCTGTCACTGTGAATGCAGCACCAGCCATAGTAAAAGCATCTCTGAAAGACAACTTCGATTCTGTTCTGAGCTGCAATAATAGGGAGAGATCTTAAGATCCGTGCCTGGGGTTATCCCTGCTGCCATACAATCACGAAGAGCATTGTGTTCTGTAATTGCCCACGAACACATCAGCCAGCAGGCAGCTCCCCTCCCAAGGGCTTTGGCTGTGATTCACAAGACTCCTCGTGAGCTCTGTCATTTGTCTTTCATCTCTGCCTGTTCTGACAACCGGAAGTCAGTGAGCTGTAGGGGCAGGGGCAGGGGTGGGGGCGGGGGTGGGGTTGAGGCTGCCCCAGTGCCCTGGGAAAACATAGGGTGCTCTGAAGGGCTGGAGGGCGGTGCAGGCTGCAGTGTAAGATGCACAGGCCTGAGGGCCAGGAGGAGTGAGCGCCCCTCTGGGCTGCAGCTCTGTCCTCTTTGGAGACAGCCTAGATGCAGAGGGAAGAATAACTGCTCTTGCTTTATCTAGCATGCAGAAAGCAGAGGGGAGAGGGCAGATGAAGGTCAGGACTGGGGATTTCTGAGGCTTCACTCCCTCCTCTGGGAGCTGCCTCAAGGTCATACGGTGAATAGGCACGGAGGCAGGCCTGGGGCAACTGCTGCTCAGCTCTGCACCCCCAGGCCTCTGAAAGGCTACAAGGGAGCCTACTTCCATGGCAGCTCAGCAGTGACCTTGGGCAGCTCAGAATGACCTTGGGCAGCTCAGGAGCTGCAAGCAGGAGGAACTGTGCTTCGTGAAGCAGCCTGAAGGTGTGGCCTGCTGCAATGCTGTGGGATTTCTGTAGGGCCATCAATGCTGCTGCTGGTGCCAGTGCCCAGGAAGGGCATGAGGAAGAAAGGGGCCTGAGCCCTGGCTCCTGGGCTGCTGGAGTGGGGATAAAAATCACAAGGGGGGGGGGAGGGGAGGTCCCACCTTCCTGAGCCAAGGAACAAAAGACACTTTTCTAGAGGGGGTTTGGGCTCTTCCAGTCAAATCCTTTACAGCATGCTCCCTCCTGTGGGACATGGTACTGTGAACTCTGCCTGCTGTTTGAACACCAAGCAGCCACAGGGTTACTGGCTCTGCCAGGCTCGGCCCGCCCTGGCCTCCAGGGATACTGCGCTGGCACTCACACCTACCTTCATGAGGAGTAGGCAGTTGGCCGTGGAGTACAGCACGCGGCCCAGGCGCGCCCGCCACAGCTGCACGGAAGCTGCAGGGAGAGGGTGGGTGTGTGTAAGCTGGGATCCCCTGCTCTGCCAGGCCAACTCAGGACGAGAATCTACAGGAGGACCCTGGAAGGACCGAGGGTGACAGGGGAGGCCTGGTACCAGCCTGAACTCTATGGTGTGCAACTGGGGTGCAAAGTGGCATGTAACACCCCAGGACCTCCTGAGCCCCACTGCCTGGCCCCAGCACGGGCTAAGTGTTTCTCCACCAGAGAGGCCCTTGGAGTCAGAGGCTTCTGTAGGCAGAACATGTGGTTCTAGTGACCCTGGTCCAGCGCCCTTTAACTTGGTGATGTACCTAGTGCTCCCCAAAGACCAAAGCGCTTTTGAACCCAGGCTCCTCTGGGGCCACTGAGCAGGTAGCTGAGCCCTCTGCTCCCCCCTGGGGTGCCTGGCTACTAGCCATCACCTGCTGACCCCAAGCCTTTGAGGCTCACCCTTTCCACCGCTCCCTGGGGTCTGGTAAGACTCCCCAGAAGCGGCTGGGCAAGGGTAGCTGACTGATCTGAGTGCAGCAGGACAGGTTTGGGTTGAAGACTGAGCTCGCTTCAGTATTTATGCTTTGTTAAAAATGAGGCTGTAGGGGCCAGCGAGATGGTTCAGTGGTCTAAAGCGCCTGCTTAAGGAGGGCTCAGGCAACTGCGGGGACTGCAGTTCGATCCCCGGCACCACATGCTGCGCCAGCGCCACCACCAGGGCAGGCTGAGACAGCCACAAAATGAATAAATAAAGAAACAAACAAATACAACAAGCAAACAAATAAATAAATAAATAAAATTTTAAAAAAAATAAAAATAAAAATAAAAATAAAAATGAGGCTGTAGACCAGAGGGGTGAAGGTGCTACTTGACCCCAGCGGGCTCTTTGTCTTGGGTGTGTCCACTCCTTTAAGAGGGAGTGGAGCATAAGCCAGGTAGGCTACACAGCCTGCTATCCTCACTGGGAGGCTGAGGCTGGAGGACTGACATGAGTCTGAGGCCAACCTGGGCTCTACAGTGAGTCTGAGGCAAAAGCAGCATGAAATTCACAGTTAGACCCTATGTCAAAGCCAAAAATGAAAAAAACAGAGGGACCCGATCTGGACTCAGGCCAAGTAGAGAGGTGGTGGGAAGGGACAGGTCCACCACCACCTCAGCTCCACGTCTTTGGGACGCCCTGCCCTGTGTCACTGGAAGTCAAGGTGGGGGTGGGAACACAGAAACTCCCAGGTTCTGGCAGTTCACACTGTACCAGATACACACAGTGCACACCCACACCCCTTCCCAACCTCACACACCTCCAAACCAGGGGGTCGCTCGGGCTCTTGAAGCCCCAGGAAAAGGACCCTGCAGCCCCATCCTGCATGATCCCCTCCCACCCAGAATCCTGCTGACTGGAGTCCCATCTGTCCCAGTGGACATCGTGGTCTTAGGATTTAGCAGGCAGGACTGGAGCTGGGAAGAACTGCCAGGTCCACAAGTCTGGGGAAGATGCTCGAAGGGCGAGCAGGGAACCCAGGAGGTTGGAGTTTCAAAGCCCGCCCCTTGATGCTGTTGGAGAACTTCATCCCTAAGGACCTACGTGGATGGTATTTGGAGGCGAGGCCTCAGAGCAGTGAAGTCCTGAGGTGCCACATGGCAGCATTAGCGGCTTAATAAGAGAGGGAGAACTCCTGTGACGCCTTCCAGGTCAGGAGGCAGCAAGAGGGCTCACCAGAATCCCAGCTGCACAACAAACCTCTGTTCTTTACAAATTTCCTGCCTCAGGCAGTGGAAGAAAATGGGTGCACCCAGCCCCCTTCTCAGTGCAGCCCGCTGCCCTGCAGCCTGTGGCCACGTCTCCCACCACCCCATGGCCTCTGTGCCCAACCCGGTCCCTCACCATAGATCTTCCAGACCTGCCCCTATAACCCCTGGGAAAAGCACTCTGGCTCCCGGAAATGTGGCCACCAGGCAGGTGTCCCAGGGAAGAGAGCTGTGAGCCACCTCATGAGTTGGCCATGCTCTGCAGGGGAAGGAGCCAGAGGCTGAGAGCAGGGACACCCACCCGCCTGCCGCCAGCTCACCTTGCCTGCTCTCCAAGGTGACGCTGCTCAGGCCCCCATCTTCGGCTAGGCCCTGTTCCAGGTTTGCCAGGATCTGTGGCCACCGGATAAAATGGTATCAGTGAGAAACATGCTCATGTCCAGGCTCCTTCCTAATACTGCCTAGGGACTGCAGACTTTGCTGGACAGAGAACAGGATGCCAGAGAACTTCCACCTGGACGGACACATCTTCCACACTGTGACAACTTATGCCTGAAGTCACAGTGCAAGGACAAGCTCTGCTTTCCAGTGGAAAGAGGGCTGAACCTGGGCTTGTATCCCCAAGAGCCAGGTGTAGTGATACACACCTGTAATCCCCGCAGCTGGGAGGCTGAGGCAGAAGGATCACTTCAATTTGAAGCCCAGCCTGGGCTATACCATGAGTTCAAGGCCAGCCTGAACTACACAGTGAGACCCTATCTCAAAACATCAAAAGAAAAAGAAAAATCCCCTAAGCCCCTCAGACACTGAGCAGGGGGAACATGTGGTTTTGAGAAAAGTTATCAAGCATGCTCACATGACAGCAATCACTAACTTCTGTGGAAACACCAGTCCCCTTCCAGCAGGGAACCAGAAGGCCACAGGGCCTTTCTTAACGTCCCCAGAGGAGGGGATGCAGCTGTCACTTTACCTAGCTTTTTTTTCTGGGTTAATGATTTCTGGTTGTTTTCTCTGTTTTGGTTTTCCCAGCAAAGCCACTGTAATATGAATAACTTTTCCTTTGGTGGGGGAGGGCAGGATGAGGTGAAAATGTCTTGACAGGAAAGGGTATTTGATAGGGAGAAAAATGGAGACATGACTTGTTCTGGGATGACTACCTCTGGGCCACAGCCTGGTCACCTGCAGGCGACACTCCAGGCCTGCGAGGCACACATGGGCTCAACACTGTGACCATGGGGAGCCCAGCTGCCTTAAACCAGGCCGAGGAACAGCAGCTGCTCTGCCGTCGGACAAGGAAGCACGCAAACAAGGCCCGGGAAGACAGTCTTTGGGCTGTCATGAGATTCCTTCAGTGAAGAGAGCCCAGGAAGAACAAGGAGATGGGACAAGGGGACAGTAGTGGACGAGAATGGGGCCCAGGCTCATGAGGCCGGTGACCACAGACAAAGGCAAAGCACAAGGGACCTCAGGGTGAACCAGCAGAGTGGGCGCCCTCCTGAGGCCTGCGACGAAATCCAGAGTGGGAGAGAGAATTTGTGTGGACAAGCTTGGGAGGCTTGCAGGCTGCAGTGGAGTAGTCCTTCAGGGGCTCCCCAGTACTTATTTTTTTTTTTTTTTGTTGGTGGGACCAGGGTTTGAACTCACGACTTCGCACTTGCCATGCAGGCACTTGTGCCTTGGAGCTATCTCCCTGACCCCTCCCCAGTACTTATTGTATTGCCTTACAATAAGTGGGCAGGGAAGCAACTCTGTCTTGCTTGAAAGTGGACTAGGGAACTCAGGGTTTGGGAAAGGCAGAGTTGTAGGTGGGAGAGGGGGCTGGAGGGACGGGTTATACTCCAATGATACAAGCAGGTGCCAATACCATCCGAGGCTGGGGAAGGAGACCCATCAGTCAAAATAAAAGCCTGCTGGTGTTCTGTCCAAGGAGAAAATGAGATGCCTCGGATGAATACGCCAGCTGGCTGACTCCATATATAACCAGTACCACTTGCTCCCAGCAGTACTGAAAGGGCCCTTCCTATTTAAAGGAACCAAGTCGTCCTTCTGCTCACTGTGCAGCTAGCTGGGCAGGGAAGCAGGCCCTAACCAGAGAACACATACTTCTGGCCCAGGCCCTTCCATGGGAGGCCATAGGTGCATGTGTATAGTGCATAAGGAGGGGAATGTGTCCTGCATACATAGGTACATACATAGACAAGTGCATGCTCACATGGGCTACTTTATATGAAGCAACCAGCCTCGCTTTTAGTCTACCAAGAGTCTAAGGAACAAGGGTTTCAGGAATGGACTCAGGCTGTACCAACAACCACCCTCCCACCCTGAGAGCCTCCAGCAGGAGCAGCATGCCCCAGCTACCAAACTGGGTACCTCAGGCCTGAGGGAGGAAGTGCCAGGGCTGCAGGGGAGGGGGCGTGGGCAGCATGGCTGTGCAGAGGTGCTCACCTGGCTGCACACAGTCTTAACTCCGTGCAGTCTGTCCAGTGACTCCTGAGGGTTGCCCAGGTACTGCTGCAGCTCCGCGTGCAGGATGCGCATGGAGAAGGGTACCATGGAGCCTGGAAACGAATCGCAGCTGTGTCAGTTGTCGGCGGTTCTCCACACAGGTAAGGAAATGTTGTGTGATACATGAAAGTCAACTAAATTTCTAAATACCAGCAACTAACAACTCAAATCGAGAGCAGGGTACTATTCACATTAGCACCAAAAGAAAACACCGAGGTACAAATCTAAAAGACAGAATGAAGTCTCCCAGCATAAGAAAGCAAAGGTCTGGGTAGTCAGACAGACATTCCATGTTCATGGGTAGAAGACTCGAGGGTGGTAAGAAGTCTCTTTGTCAGGACTTAGGGTACAGATTTAATGCAGTCAGTCACAATCCCAGCAAGTGGTTGGCTGTAGATATCGAAACGCTCATTCCAAAGTTTATAAGAGGAGGTAAAGAATCAGGAGCCAGGCTGCCGCCTGTGACCCCAAACCACCTGCACTCAGCCCTCACTGCAAGAGAGGGCACACGAGGAAGGCGTTCAGACCAGCAGCTCAGAGGATGGTGCTGGGGCCGAGGTCCAGCGAAGTGCTTCGAGTGGGTGCAGCATGGCTGCTTGGACTCACCAGGACCCCAAGAGCACAATGCTGCCACTCTCTTGGATGAAGAAACAGCTTGGTGATTATACACCATTCCTTGTATGTCTTGTTATGAATCCTCTGACTGGGTAAAAATTGCACCCGATATTTAAATGAAATATTTTAAAGCTCATTCATAAAAGTTATTTATTTGTTTGTGTTGCTGTAACCTCCTTTTTTAAAGCACATTTTAATGACTTGCTTTGCTTATCTATTGCAAGCCAAAATGAAATGAATAAATCAAGTTCTTAGTGTTTATGCTTGTTACTCTACAGAATGCAAAGAAAAATTAGAAAACATGCAGCATATTATTGAGGATGGGTGCTTGCACACTTCAGCGAAACATATGTATGATTTGTGTCCATTTCCTAATTTGAATTAGGTGCTTAATGATGTGTTGGTGCCATCTTCTCTCCATCCGCCCCCTGTGTGGATTCATTTTGGATCTTGCTGTCCTTGCATCCTGGGAGCAAATGGCCAAGGAAGGGTGGCAGCCGGCACTGTGCCTGGATGCAGAGGAGGACGGCTGCCCTTCAGGGCCAATCGGAGCCACTCCCTCCCAGAAGACCCCGCGCAGGAGTCAGCAGGAGCCACAGAGAGCCTGGTTTCTACCAACAAATGCTGGCCTCATGGTCTTAGAGAAAAAAAGATGTTGGTTGTTTAGGAACTCAATACAGGGTAAAGTAGTGGACCCAGCAGATTCGCCAGCCAGTTTCACACTGCTGATGTGTGATGTCACTCCATCTTCACACCAGTGTAGGAGGAGAGTGGGTCAGATCCCTGAGCACAGAGCTATAGCTAATTTGCCCACAGTAGCACCACAATTCAGCAGGAGCCAAGAAATGGCCAGGCAAAGTCTGAACGAAGGGCTCAGCTCCCAGGACAGGAGAAGCTGTAAGGATTTCTCCACGACAGGATCCTCTGTGAGATTGTCCTCCCCCAGCATACCACACCCTGCTCTGCAGTCTGCTTTCCCTCCCTCCAGCCCCACATCCTGCCTCTGTCCCGGAACCAGTCTAATGGCTGCGGCTGTGACTCCTTGTGGGCCACAACCAAGTTTAAAAATCGGAATGGAAATGAGCAAGAAACACTGTCATGCTCTCACTGTGGGGCAGAGGAGGAAGTGTGCGGCCTCCACCTGCACTACATGCCAGCTCATGCTACGGTCCTCACAGGTGCCCCAGAGATGGCTCCTCAGGGACCCAGAAAGACCCACTCTCAAGGACTCCCCAGTCAGAGTGTATAAAACAGAGATTTCATATTCTAGGTTTGGATTAGGAAAACTGAGGATCTATGAGCCTGCATCAATCAAAGCAGAGCAGGACAAAACACAGAGACCCTGACATCACACTCCCGTGCCTTACCCCTGCGCCCCGGGTACACGTGCGGGTAGTACTCATAGTACAGGTCTGGTTGGTCCAGATTCCCGAAGGGCTCGAATTCCATCTCGGCATTCTGGAAGAGACCCAGCTTCACAAGCAGTGCTAGTCTTACAAACCAAAGCTGAAACACAAAGCAAGAGGTTATATTCTGGAGTCTGCTGAGAACTCCTTTTCACTTGCTTTCAGGCCTTATTTCTGATGCTCAGTGTGGAGCTGTTTTTGGTCATCTGCATAAAGACACTGGATGGGGAGAGGGCACAGCTGTGTGAGCTGTGCCAAGGGCAACACTGAAGGATGGCAGTCTCCAGGCCACTTGTTAAGCTGGGGCTGTGGCACAGGGAGCAGCGCCAGCACACGCAGCCATGACACCGCAAGCACGGGCCCTCCCAGCAGCTGTGACACGGACACCCTCAGCAAAGCAGTGTGATTCAGTTAATGATGTTACGCTAAGCAGTCCAGGCGCAGAGAGATAAATCCTGCTTGATCTCACTTTGCAGTGGAAGATAAACATTTGCAGCCACAGCATCTAATGAATCTAAACAGCAGACGGAGCTGCACCACCAGGCAGTCTCCAGGGTGCCCACCAGGAGGGAATCTCCCTGCCACCCTCTGGTCACACCCGTCTGCAGGAGGGAAGATGGGCAGGTGATGGACATCCTGAGGCCTGGCTACAGGGCTACACTGAGGCCATGGCTCTGCAGGGCGCTGGGAGACTACAGTTCAGGCGGGCAGGAGGAACACATAAATGATCAAGATCCAATTCAGGACATGAAAATCCTTCATTTGTTCTCAGATTCTCCTAACTGACCCCTAAGACTGTGGTCCCCAAATTATGCTAAGCCATGTAAAACTCCAGGGACCCTGGGCGTGAGTTCTGACCTGCAGTGAGTCCGTTGTGTGGCTGGTGGGCAGCCCGCTCTTGCCATAGCCCTGGCCATGGGCCGTGAGGAGGCGTCCGCACAGATCGACTGCAGCTCTCCAGTTCCTGCAGTTCTGCAAGACACAAACGCAGTCATCACACACATGTGGACACTTGCTCTGCAGAAGTGTCCCCTCACCCGACCCCAGCCATCAGGAGTCACAGCAAGGTCAGGCACCAACCGGCTGGCTGGCTGGCACAAAGGACAGTGTCACTTGTCACTGCTGTGCACATGATTGTACAGTGAGTGCCGAGGGCAAGATCCAGCTGGAGATGACCGGAACACAGCAACATTTTTTTTTTTTGGTTTGTTTTTGTTTTTAAAGTCAGGGTCTCACTCTGTAACCCAGGCTGGCCTCAAACTTGAGGTGATCCTCCTGCCTCAGCCTCTGGAGTACTGGATCACAGGCATGCACTATCATGATTGTTGGATCGCAGCAACATTAACAATGAGCAGTTGAAAAAAAAAAGGGGGTGGGGGCTGGGGAGATAGCTCTGTGGCACAAGTGCCTGCCTGGCAAGTGCAAGGTCGTGAGTTCAAACCCTAGTCCCTCAAAAAAACAAAAACAACAACAAAAAAACCCCAAAACAAACAAACAAACAAAAAAGAAAGACCCCTCCTGCCCCCACCAGGTAAGACTGAGTTCCTCGATGCTGGGATTTCTTCCATCCATTTACAATAAATTTTATGTATGCTGGGTCTATTGCTTTGTATCTGGAAAATCTGCGTGGACTATAAAATAATGGGGTTCAGTTTTTCAACATCGCTCTATTTTATCAATAAAAGTAAAATCAATGAGCTATGTGAAGGCGATTGGTCATCTGCAAATGAGGCAATATCAGGAAGAACCAGGAATAAAGACAGAAGTGGCTATGTGCCATATGTGGTCTGTGTCGAACAGGCCCTTTACTATAGAGGTGTTCCGAGTACCAGTTTTGTGCAGCATCATAGTCAGTAGGTTTTATCAGAGGAACAATTATTGCTAATTGAAAATTTCACCTGCTCACCTCCTACCCAGAAGAGACCACCAGGCCTGGTGGGCAAAGTGGTACCAGAGCTCGTCTCCTGTTGGATCCCAGGAAGACAGGGAAGATTAGCGGTCAGACAGACCACGAGAGAGGCAGGACCTCCAGGAAGAGGGTGCCACACATGAGAGGCTATTTCATGCCTTTCCATACATGGACTCTCACCCGGCCGGTGCCTCAGTTTTCTAAGTATTGAGATCACAGAGAACAGGCCCCATGAGGAGACAATGATCCTTAGCTTTCATGAAAAGGGTGCTGTGGTCTTGAGGTGGGATTCCTGGGTGGGAGCACAGGTGGTGGACAGCTGTCCTGTCCTTTAGAGACTCCACAGTTACAGATTAGAGGTTACCAGGCTTGGCTCCCTGGGAAGGACACCCCCCCCTCCCACTCCCCGCCACCACACCCCATAGACACTGAGCTGGTCTACAGGCAGCAAAGTACTGTTAGCATTCTTGGGGTTTCTTTAAATGCCCCTGGTTATTCCCAGGGTGCTTTTAAAGGAAAGCTTGTTTTCCAGGGTTGTGGTTTATACGGATGTGTGACACGGTGAATCAGAACACTGGAACTGGATTTTACTCCATTCTGGGTTTCTTTTTCTTCTCCCTCCCTCTTCACCAGCTCCCACTTTCCCCTTCTCCTCCTGCTTATAAAGGCAGTTAACTCATTCTAGGAAGGATTGATCAATTCTCCAGTTATAAATCTTTGTTTTCTTAAATGTCATGGCTCCATTCATATTTCTATCTTATCCTTCCAGTTGAGATCTATAACGTTCAGAGCTCTTGCATTTGGAAGCTGGAAGGGCCTGGACTCTGAAATAGTGTCTTGGTCTCACTGTTTTTGTGTTTTAAGCTAAAGCTATATGAAGCTTGTGGATTAAACAATACATTTCTAAATTAAAAAAAGAAAGAAAGAAAAAAAATAGAAAGACAGAACAAAGCCTGACGTGGTGAGGCATGCCTGTCATCCCTGTGGTCTGGGAGGCAGAGGGAAGAGGGCTGTGAGTTCAGGCCCAGCCTGGTCAACTGAAGGCCTTCGTTTCAATCCCCACTGCTGATAAAAAGAAAAACTAAACAGTGCAGAAAAAAAAAAAAATCCTCAGCTCCTCCCACGCACCTCCCCCTAGTGTGAATCTCAGGTCACAGCACTCTTGGCAAGGACCAGGGCCACCCGCCCTCCCTCCCTCCTTGCAGGAGCAATGCTGCCTGGCTGCCTGGCGTGGGGTGTGTGGCTCGCGGGCCGCACCGGCTTCCTCAGGCCTGCGCCTGCCCCAGCTGTGTGCTCTCAGCTGCCCTGGGTCACTGCTTTCTGGGGTGACTGATGGCTGCTGCACAGACTGTGCTTGCTGAAGTGTTCGCCTACGAAGAGCACTGGCTGCCTCTGAGGCTGGTGATAACCAATGGAACTGTAGGAGCTGCAAACACAGATGCCCTCTCGGAGCGCTCTCTGCAAGCGCTTCCGGAAGCTTCCCCTCTTCTGGGTAACAAGCTAGGTGCAAATGCAATGCAGCTGGGCTCTCAGCCCCTGAAGCTGTCCCCAGACCTGCTGTTCACAGGCACTGGGCCTGTGGGCTTCCCCTGAAAGTCTGCGAACCAGAGATCAACCCTGAGGACAAGACCGGTACCACGCTCCTCTAAATGGTCCAGACTCCAGTGAGATAGTGCCAAGGAATGTAGGACTTCTGTGTTCTGGTTGGCAGCTCAGAAGTATTTTTAGACTGGTTAGGATAATTTACTTAAAATGATCCTCAAATGCTTTCTGCAGTCTAAATTCAAGGCAGTAACTGCTTTACGTAATGCAAGTGGCTATGTATACCCTCTTTGAATTGTAAATGTGTGGAGAAAGATCTGCTGCCTTGCGGAACAGGTCTATATCCATGTCCCAGCAGACCCCACTCCCTGGCCTCACTTGGATGGAGCTAGGTCTCAGCAGACCCAGGTGGCCATCCTGCTGGACATGCCAACCCCAAGGACGAGGGCAAGGATGGGCAGACACAGCTCAGGGGAGTCAGAGGTCAGGGATCCTCAAGGAGGAAACAGTGGCCGAACTCAGGAGTGGGGAGAGGGGATGGGGGCAAGGCTGGACATGCGGCTGACAGCAGGGTGGCCGCACAAGGCCCCGATGAGCAGGAGGCCAGGCCCCGCCTGCGCATGGGCTCCCAAGGATGCCACTGCAGCAGGGCCTCACATCATGGTTTGAAAGCTTCAGGCTTCCAGCCTGCGATGATTGAGGCTGTGAAGGGCAGGTAGGATATTCCACAGCTGGGGCCAGTGACCTCATGCAGCGGAGGAGAGACAGTTCAGCATGGAGACAGAGATGTGAGGCCTCTGCACTGAGCCCTGAGCCCAGCAGCACCACAGTGGGCCTGCGGAGCTTTGTCTAGCAGGCTTGCCCAGCATTGTTGCAGGAGGGCTGCAGTCTGGACCCATCAGAAAGGGGGCTGCCAACTAGGGTTTGTTTGCAATGAAAGAATGAAAGAGCAAGTGGTTTGGGGTTGTAACAAAAGCTCATTTGAAACTTGGACCATGGAAACCATGCTGGGTAGAGAAAGAAGTGGAGAAGTCAGGTATTAGTGTGCAGGAAGGTTGACTAGTGAGTTGGCTGGGGCCCAGCAGGCAGGTGCAGGACCCCATGGGAGAGAGCAGTTGCTGGGGAAGACAAGGGTAAGCAGGGGCTCACAGGAAATAACGAGCTGGGAGTGACCACAGGACTGTGAGAGTGGGCCCAGAAGAAGAGATCATGCCCACACAGGAGATGCCAGTGGAGACCGAGGGTCCTGGTGCATCCCCACCTGCAAGTCACTGGGCAAGGGCGCAGGTGAGAGAGGGCCCACATCATCACACCATTACCAGCTGTGGGTCCCTGACTGGGATGAGACCGGCAGGCTGGATGTGGAGATGGAAGGACATCAGACGGCACACAGGGAGGACGGCAGCCAGGGACAGAGCCCTGCTGGCCGCACAACACCCATGTGCTGGCGAGGATGGGTGGGCGCTGTCCTTAATGCAGGGAAGGAGGGAGGAGCAGCGGGCCCAGCAGTGGTGCTGTGGGGACCTTTCACACACGGCACCTCTGTCCTGTAGCCATGGTGGAATGGCAGAAGACCGGTATGGAGGAGAAAGCAAGTGTATTCTCATCTGCAGCCTTACAGTTATCTGTAAACACACACTGGTCTGCATCATCCCTCTGTTCCAACACTTTTGTTTGGCCTCATGTATGTCTTATTTTTTTTTAAAGTTTATTTTTTTTTTTTTCAACCATATTACATATTTGTTTGTATTATGGCCGGCTCAGCCTTCCCTGGGGGATGGGGGGTGGTGCAGCATGTGGTGCCTGGGATCAAGCCGCAGTCCCTGCGGTGGCCTAAACTTCCTGACACACGAGCTTTAAACCGCTAAGCCATCTCGCCAGTCCTCATGTATGCCTTTAGAATGTGACTGTTAGTAACGTGCAATGGAGCAGCACCAACATGGGCCTCCTTCGCCATGTGCCCCTGCTCGGGTTATCTGAAAAAGTGCCTGCTTTGTAAAAATCTGAGCTGATCACTCCCAGCAGAGCTATGAGTACCCTGGACCAAGGGACATCCTAGTGTGCTGTCCAAAAGCTCCAGGTCAGGGTTTCTAGGATGGCACTAGGGGGGGTGCCGATACTGTACATCACCCCTGTACCCCTTCAGGAGAAAAGAAATCCAGAGCCCTGTGGTTTTGCATCCTGGATGCAACTTCCAGAGATCACAAGTGGAAGCAGTACCCAAAGAGGGACCTCCTGCCAAGCTCTCCAAGAGAGCGCACGCAGAGGGTCAACAAAGTGAGCCAGCCCAGCAGTTCTCACAGACAAAATTTTAGTCACAAAAGTTATTAACAAGAATTGTCAACACCACAAGCCAGGGTGGTAGCAAATGCCCATAATCCAGCATTCGGAAGCTGAGGCAAGATAATCACCACCATGAGTTTGGGGCTGGCCTAATCTACACTGTGAGATTAAGAAACACCTGTGACCTCAGGGGCTTCCTGTCTCTCTTCTGGCTGCCCCTGGGACGAACACTGCTCTTGGTACACAGCAGGCACTTATAGAGGTGCAGAACCATCTGGCCTTCTTTCCTTATTTTTGTCACTACACAAATCTCCTGTAGGCCTAGAACCCACAGCCCATCTGGGCCCTTTCCTCACTAACTTCCTCATCTGCTCTGTGTGAAATGCAAGCCAAAACGCCCAGGACTAAAGTGGCAGTTCAGGCCCAGCATGCCAGTGAGTGCAATTACATCAATTATTCAAAATAGCTTCACAGCCCAAGCCTCTGGCTGACTATCCCAGAGCTAGAAACGATGGCACAATCACGCTGTGAGGTCACCTGTCACCTCTGACCCTGCCATTCCTCCAGCAGGAAACCAGCTCTCATCCCAGGGTGAAACCCTCCATCCACTCCCCCTTCCCCACACGGGCTCCCTCCAGGGATGGGATTTGGCTCTTAGAAGAATCTTGGGTAGCAACCCTTAGGGACTCCCCAAAAGATGAGCATGATTAATGGAGAATCAGACTGCTGAGCATTTCATTTCATGTGGGGCTAAGGGTGGTGGTGATGTATTAGGAAAAATGTCTAAAAAAATCTCTTGGGGGCCGGCAATGAGGTAAGGGGTAGGAAGGCTGTCTTATCCACCCTGCAGCCCGATGAGGCACAGCCTGGCATCCCAGGCTCCTTTTCCTTAGGACCACATCCTATGTCTCCCTCAGGTGAACCCCCTAGGCAGTGGGCCTGTCTGGAGCACTGCTCTTTAAGTGTCTGAACGTATTTCTTTCCTGTAGCTCTCAGCATGCACAGACATTCAAAGAACTGTGGAGTAGACAGTAAATTCCCAGCATAACAAGACAGTAAAAAAAACAAATAATGCTTCACCATACCAGTAGTCAAAGAAATGAAAATATTTTTTAAAAAGCAAATACCTTTGTTAGCCTAGAAAATTAGAATTTTATTTTTTTTTAAAAGTTAAAACCCATGGCTGGGCATGGAGGCGCATGCTTGTGATCCCAGCATTCAGGAGGTTGAGGCAGGAAGATCACTGAGTTTGGGACTAGCCTGGGCTACAGGGAGATCAAGGCCAGCTTGAACTGCATCCTGAGACCCAGTCTGAAGCCCCACCACCCTAAAAAAATGAAAACTCAGGGCAGACAAGGAGAGACTAAATCAAGTACACACATGCTGATCAATGAGACTCTGTCTCAAAAAGACAAAAAAAAAAAAAAAAAAGAAAAAAAAATTGTAGTAAGATCCTCCAATATGGGGCCAAGCATGATGGCACACGCCTGTAATCCCAGCATTTGGGAGGCTACAGTAGGAAGATTGGTGTGAATTTGAGACCAGCCTGGGCTACAAAAGTGAGCTCAAGGCCACCCTGAGCTGCATAACGAGACCCTATCTCAAAAAGAGGAAAAAAAAAAGATCCTCCAATATGGTCATAGTCTTTGGCACAGTAATTTGCCTCCTAAGATTTATGTCAAAGAGAATCACATTTTCAGAAAAGCAATCTGCACAAGATAGATCCTTCTAAGGTTTTATAATAGCTTCAGATTAGTTATTAAATGTTTTAATTTAAAATCTTTAGCACATGGGCCAGGAAGATAGCTGAGTGGCACAAGTGCCTGCCTGGCAAGTACAAGGTCCTGAGTTCAAACCCAGTACTGAAAAAAAAAAAATTCTTCAACACAGGAAAATGTTAGTACTGTATGCAAATATAATAGAGAGCAGAAGAAGCAAAACTATAAGCATGGTACTGAATTTGTGTGTAGTATGTATGGAAATATATGCATATGATTCATCTCTCCACGTGTGTTGCATTGTGTATAATGTTGCACTGTTACACACTGTGTGTATAAATATATGGCTGTTATGGTTTGTCTAGGTGTCCCCCCAAAGCCTCATGCAATCGTGGGGCGGCTTCTGGAGTTTGTGATTATTGTGGGTGCAGATACTGCACCTGCCTGGGGCAGGTAATCTGCATTACAATGTGAGGAGGGAGGAGGGGAGAGAGGCTGGCCAGCTGCCTGAGCAGCCCCCACTCCCTTCGCTCTTATTCTGTGCCGCCACCATGGAAGGTTGCTTTCTGCCATGTGCCACTATGCCAGCTGAGTGTGGACTGAAACCTCCAGTAACTGTGAGCTAAATAAACCTTTCCTTTCTTCATTCTGAGTGTCGGGTACTTTTCCCAGCAATGAAGAAGAGTAACTGAAACAATGTTGATATATTAACATGTACATACACTGAAATGTTAAAGGAAAGAGGTTTTACAGACAATTTTTTCCCTGGATTTTCCGAGGTAAAGAAGAATATGGCATTTGTAAGATCAGGAGTGGAGAGTTCTATGAATGAAAGGGCTGGCCCCACACTCGGGGAATAGCCTTTTGGAAACCAGCCAAACTCATGTCCTCTCCTGTCATGGGCCACACCACCTCTGTGCCCAGTGAACGTGCCAGACATACAGGAAAAAACCTCATGCCTGATTGGAGACAACACTCTTAAGTCAAGTACAAAAGCTACAAGTTACTATTAAATGTGGCAGCTAGAGGAAAAATTTCACCTGAAAAACATCAGGACTTAGATGCAGCCAGCCCTCCTTATCTGTAGATCCAGCAAGCACAGACTGAAAACACTTAACAAAGCATCCACACTGAACATACATAGACTTAGTCTCTCATCTCCCTTCCCTCTGCAGAAAAGAACGATTTAAAAGGGTTCCTATTGTATGAGGGGGCATAAGCAACAGAGAGATGATTTAAAGTACGCTAGAGTAGAAAAGACGGCTATCATCACAAAATCAACCAATAACAAATACTGACAGGGCTGTGGGGGAAAAAGAACCTGACTCCACGGTTGGTGGGAGTGCAGACTGGTGCAACCACTATGGAAAAGAGTATGGAAAGTCCTCAAGATATTAAAGCTAGAGGTTCCATCCAAACCAACTACCTCCCATTTGATGTCTTGTAAAAGCTAAATCTTAGAAATAGCCCCAATGCCCATGAACCAATCAATGGATAAAGAATTTTTTTTTTTAAACTCAGTGGATTACTACTGTCAGAAAGAATGATAAGTTTGAGACTTTTCTAGATAAGTGGATGCATCTTGATACCATACTCTTAGCTGAAATAAATCAGACACACATGTGCATACTGCATTGCTTCTCTGCTGTGAGAAACAAAAAGGTGGATGAGGACCAAAACGGAAAATAGATATTGGGAGATGGAAAGAAAATGTTCAAATGAGAAGGGAAACAAGTGGTGAGGTGGGGAGAGGGAAGAAGAGACAAGAAAATGAAGAGGGGAACAGGAAGGGAGTGGGAGAAAAAGAATCAAGATACATCACATATAGGTATAAACGCCCTATGATGAATGTGATCACTATGTATATCTAAAATGTACCAACAAAACTTTTTAAAACTTACAGAAAATTTTTAGAAGTTAAAAAATAAAGTACACAGAAAGATGTGTGTGAATCCTACACAAATAATATAGCACATTGCTGGGTGTGGTAGTGCATGCTTTAATCCCAGCACTCCTGAGGCTGAGGCAGGAGGATCACTGAGTTCAAAGTCAGCCTCAGCTACACAGTGAGTTCAAGGTCAGCCTGGACAATGTAGCAAGACCCCATCCACAAATACACCTAATAAGCCTCACAAATACTAGAGCACTTCACGAGGACCTGAGTGCCTACAGATGCCAACATCCTTGGAGGGGCCAACCCCAGGGGTTCTCAGGGCCGACTGCAATAGGCATGGGCCCCCTGACATCCTGCCTGTATGACGGGCTGGTCTAGCAGAGCCCACCGTGTTACCTATCTGACAGGCCCAAGGCACTAGAGTTTGTGTAGGTGCGAAAATATATAAATGAGAATGTTTATTTATAGATATTTATGTATCTTCAAAACAAATGAGAAATGGAACAGATAAAAGGCTTCTTTCTCATTTTATATCCACCATGCTACACAACCACCACCAATAAAGCATTTTAAATGTGCAATAAAATTACTTGTAAGAGGTTTGCAAATATGAAGTGGTTTATAAATGATTAAAAAACATAAAATGAAGCATGTAAAAGCCTTCAGCTCTTGTTCTGATCTCATACACGAAGATGTGTTTTCTTTTTTCTTTTTTTTTTATATTTTACTGAACGGTCTACAGGGTGTTCAGGGTCTCACTACTAGAAGGGACTTGTAGTGACCCACCTGTTTATAGCCTCCCAGGAGCTGGGATTATAGGTGCGCACCACCATGCCCAGTCTCGATTGCCATCTCAGTGTGCCCCAAGGGATAGGCTGGCATGGTAGGCCCGGGGATAGAACCCCAGCCCTTGTGCCTGCTTGCAGGTGCTTTAATCTGAGCTGTTTGGCTGGACCTATGCAGATGTGTTTTCCATATCTCAAACTATATTACAAAGGAAGCAAAACCCATCATTTTTTTTTTTTTTCTTTTTGTACCAGGAATTGAACCGTGGACCTTGCTCTTGCCAGGCAGGCACTGTGCCAGACTTACATCTCCAGCCCCCAAACCAGACTATGTTTCATTTTCATTATTCATTTTTCAAGTCTGTGTAAATCTCCTAAAGAGTGACTTCTGAGGGGCCGGCGAGATGGTTCAGTGGTCTAAAGCGCCTGCTTGGAGGGCTCAGGCGACTGAGGGGACTGCAGTTCGATCCCTGGCACCACATGCTGTGCCAGCGCCACCACCAGGGCAGGCTGAGCCAGCCACAAAATGAATAAATAAAGAAACAAACAAACACAACAAGCAAACAAACAAATAAATAAATAAATAAATAAAATTAAAAAAAAAAAAAAAAAAGAGTGACTTCTGAAATAGCACACAGAAATGTTTCTGCTCTTACTATCTCTCCTGCTGTAACTTTCTCACAGATGATTGACTGGGGGAGATTTACTTGGATACGACCATTGACTAAGTGTGCACGATTAGGCCAAGCCATTTTCTGATTAATATTGATTGGTCTATAAATGACCTACAGGCCTCTCTCGAGACCCGTCCACTAGCTCGAGGACCCATTTCCTTGGAGTCAGAAAACCCTGGTTCCTAGTGCTAATAGCACACTGTAGTCGGTGGCAGGTATCTGGTGGCTTTTGTCACTGGTTTCTCAACTTGAGCCTGGAGGCTGACCAAGAATACAAAGCTTCCAGGGAGGACCTGGAACTCCAGGGCAGTTCAGGACCAAAGCGACTAAATTCTGTGTCCTCAGGTTTCAGAGCCAGGCAGGTCAGTAGAAAAACAAAGATGGGAGTGATTCTCCCTCTACTAAAACTTTAAAAGTAATTAAGAGAAGAACATAAAAATGTTAGAAAAGTTTACCATTTGCAATTTACACTTCCCCAAACAATGTCTGTTCTTGGTGACAGGATACATAGCCAGGGTCAAGTACACTTTTGTATCAAGAAGGTAAACAAGACCCTAACCACTTCTGCAGGCCGAAGGTGGCTCTGCAGTCAGACTCTCCAGGGACCAGGATGCAGTGGCAACGCCCCGGAGGCTGCTCTGGAGAGGCCAGCTGGCAGGGCCATCCCTGGCCACCCAGCCGGCAGTGGAGGGCTGCAGCTCACAGAGCAGGGAAGGACAGGCTGCTGTCTTAGCCACCTTCCTGAGTGCGGGACCCAATTCCTGAAACCCGCAATTTAAAGGTGGAAAGGTTCAGTTTAGCTCTGCTCTCAGTCCAGGGTCTGCTGGGTCTGAAGAGGAAATAAGACAGAGGGACCTGGTGGAATAGTGCTGCTTACAGCATGGTGAGCAGGGGCCGAGAAGGGAGGAGCTAAGAAGGGAGGAGCCAGGGAGGGAATAAACCCTCCCAGGCCACACTCCTTTCGACCTCCACCGATCACGTTTCGAAGGTCACTGCGCATGTGGCTCTGGGGAACACATGTGGCAAATATGAAGGAGAGGGCTGGGGAGATAGCTCTGTGGCACAAGTGCCTGCCTGGCAAGTGCAAGGTCGTGAGTTCAAACCCCAGTCCCGCAAAAAAAAAAAAAAAAAAAGAGAATCCAGGGCCAGCACATTAAGTGGGTTGGGCTCAGCCTGGGCAGGAAGGGTTTCCTGAGTGTTGGTCATGGCTAAGCCATCTTCCCTCTGTCTGCAAACATTAACGAGAGCTGGCATGCTAGGAGGCCCTGCACAATTTGCTTTTATACTCAAAACTGCTTTTGGAATTTATCCATATTGATGACTACTGCTCTAGCTCATTTATTTCAATTGCTCCAAAGTATTTAATTGACTGTATAGAAAATAATTTTTCTTTTTTCCGCTGTGGTTTCTAGTAACATTTTTGGCTAATATGAATAACATGGAAACATATATATATATATATATATATATATATATATATATATATATATATTTTTTTTTTTTTTTTTTTTTTTTTTTTTTTTTTTTTTTTTTTTTTTTTTTTTTTTTTTTTTTTTTTTTGAGACACGGTCTCAGGCTGGTGTTGAACTCACTTATAGCCCAGGCTGGCCTCAAACTCATGGCAACCCTTCTGCCTCAGCCTCCATGCCTTTTTACACCTACGTACAAGAGCTCCTTAAGAGAATATAACTGTAAGTGGGACTGTGGGATCAAATGTTATGGAGCGTTATTCATTTTATTAGCTGTTGTTACATTGCTACACAAAGCCATTGTATTAATCGACATTCCCACCAACAGGGCGTTGTCAACGGGCACTGCCAACATGACACTGGCACCTTTTTATTATGCTTTAGATCCCAAGTAAGTGTGAGCAGGTTTTCCACAGGCAATCTGGCTTGGGAACTGCTTCTTCCTTTTTTTTTTTTTTTTTCTACGCTGGATACAAGTCTTTTGTCACTTCTGGGTATTTCAAACATTTTCTCTTGTCACTTTTTAAGTGGTTCAGGCATTGTGGCGCGTGTTCCCAGCACCTGGGAGGCTGGGGCAGGAGGACCACTGTGAGTGAATTCTAGCCTGGGCTGGGCTAGTGAGGCCCTGTCTCAAAAAATAAAACAAAACAAAAAAAACACCAAACCTGTGACTTTTGTATTAAACTGAAAAAAATCTTATTTAGAGATCTATTTTCCCCATTTTATTACCCAATTAAATCAGCGCTGCTACTTATTGATTACCTCATTCTTTCCCAAAAACCTGTAATTTCCGCGCTGTCCACACCAGTGCCCGTCTGCACTGTTCTTTCTCTAGCTTTCACCTCCTTCTCCAGCTCTCCACAGGCCACGGCAGGGTCCCGGTCCCTGCCCTGGCGTGAGAGCTGATCTATCACCCCGAGTAGCGGCCTCCAGACCTCCGGCCTGTCTGTCCCTCAGCAGGGCCGAGGTCACCACTCCTCCCATGACATCGAGGCCACTGCTCAGGCCCCCTGCTGCTACGTGCAGAGGGATGGCTGCTAGTCTTCTCACTCAGTGTGCTCTGGGCTATTTTCATCTGGCTGCTTTCCACCTCTTGCTCCCTCCTCACTGCTGCTGTCCTCCATTTTCAAAGCCAGGTATCAAAAATATTCACTCACTTTTAAAATAAGAGTTTAAAGTGTGCCCCTGGGAAACTGGCCCAGGAGGAAAATATCTGAATTTATTTTTTTTTTTTAATTTTATTTTATTTATTTATTTGTTTGCTTGTTGTGTTTGTTTCTTTATTTATTCATTTTGTGGCTGGCTCAGCCTGCCCTGGTGGTGGCGCTGGCGCAGCATGTGGTGCCGGGGATCAAACTGCAGTCCCCGCAGTTGCCTGAGCCTCCTAAGCAGGTGCTTTAGACCACTGAACCATCTCGCCGGCCCCAAAATATCTGAATTTAGACAGTATATAAATTTAAATAAATATTATTTTTTCTGTTTTGCTTTTTAGAGACAGGGTCTTGCTCTGTAGTGCAGGCTGGCCTGGGCCTCATATCTATTCTCCTGTGTCAGCCTCCTGAGTGCTGGGATCACAGCACCGTGTCCAGCTCCAATCTTGTATATCTTACACCTTAGGAAGTAAGATATAAACTCCATTTGCAACGTGGAATGTAAGTATAACTTTCAAAAGAAAAGTAATAGAACAAAATCACTGAACTAACAGTATGTGGCTAGTCCTCTCCATCTAAGACTCAAAGTGAATCATTAACTCAACATATGACACTATTAAAGTGATTAAAATGTCTTATCCACAGTCTGTGACAGCCATTTCCCTGTAAATTATAATCTTAGAACACTGGCCCGACTTATGGAAATACATTTAGAAATTCTTCCCTGGCTGTAAAGACAATGGGAATCTTTTTAGGTCATAATTAAAATACCAGGGTGAAGTAATAATCTTTTTTATAAATGCATTTCTCATCTTAAATAAATTCCCTCATTAGGACTCTTAAGAGACTTTAACGGCCTGATATATATATATATATATATATATATATATATATATATATATATATATATATTTTTTTTTTTTTTTTTTTTTTTTTTTTGTCTTTTTGAGACAGGGTCTCACTATGCAGTTCAGGCTAGCCTTGAGCTCATTTTGTAGCCCAGGCTGGTCTTGAACTCACTCCAATCCTCCTGCCTCAGCCTCCCAAGTGCTAGGATTATAGGCGTGCACCACCACACCTGGCTATGGAATACTTTCAATGTATAAAAGAATCAAAATATTGTATAGATTTATTAATTCTAGGAAGGACCAAAGAAGATTAAAGACAGCTTTTGTGCATTATTTTTAAATTTGTCACCCTACAATGAAGTCATGTGCAGTATGGCCTCCTACTCACGATGCTATAAGTAGTACTGTATTTCTTCTTTTTTTTTGGTGGTGCCAGCAATTGAACTTGGGACCTTGCGCTTGCCAAGCAGGTACATATGCTGCTGAGCTATATCCCCAGCCCTGCATGTATGTTTATCAAGGTCAAATATAAAAAGTAGAATGACGCCCCTCTCACTCTTGGCAGGGTCTGCTTGTTTTATCTAAAGTTGACATAAGACACACAAATAGTCATCTTTCAAGACATATAACTTCATTAATGAATTATGAAATTATGAAACATATAGATATTTAAAAATTAGTTTTTTTCCACCTCTCAATACCCCACCCCTTGGGAGGTTAGGTCTTTCTACATTGCCCGGGTTGGTAGTTAACTTACAGCCTCCCTGCCTCAGCCTCCTGAGCAGGTGGGACTACAAGTGCAAGACAGTATGCCTGACTATTCCCCAACCCTGTGTGAAACAAAAGACCTCTACCTTTTTCCTTCCTAAAGCTTTTCATTTATTTATTTATTTATTTTTAATTAATTAATTTGTTTGTTTGTTTATTTTATGGCTGGCTTAGCCTGCCCTGGTGGTAAGGCTGGGGCAGCATGTGGTGCTGGGGATCGAACCGCAGTCCCTGCAGTTGCCTGAGCTTTCCTAAGCAGGCACTTTAGACCACTGAACCATCTCACTGGCCCCTCCTAAAGCTTTTTAATCACAGGAATAAGAATCACTTTAGTAAAAGAAACTCTATGAGATGTTTGACTGATATTTCTTAAAAGTTAAGCTTAATTGCTACGTGTACAGTGTCTGCCCAAGCCTGTGACTCTTATTTACCTTTCTGAGGATACTTATTTCCATGATGGGACAAAAGACACTGGACAAAGGCAGTCTGGGTGGTCCGGTGGCTTGCTGAGCCCCATGTACTAGTCCCTTGTATGTCTCTCCCTGGAGTCTACACTCACCCCAGGTTAACGAGAAAAGACTCCTATGTGTGCTGGTGGTGACACCTGAGTGATGGCCCACAGTGTGGAGAAGGGAGCAGAGGGAAGAGGACAAGGTGCCTGGGATCATCAGGCTCTGGAGCGCCCCCCCCCCCCCATTTGCAATGAGCAGCTGAGCACTGTTGGGGTGACAGAGGTTCGGGGCTTCTGACAGAGCCTGGGATGCCCACAGTTAAAGAACTGGACCACAGGGTGCTGCTGTTCAGATGAGGGGCATGCAGCTCCCCTGTGCACTAGATGTGGCCAGAGGAGAGGAAGCAGAAGTCAGAGGTTGCAGCAAGCAGCCTGGCTCCCCCAAACAGGAGTGCTTCTCATGGAGGCCAGAAGCCATGGAGTTACACATCCTGAAAGGATGTCACACTGGCTCAGGAAAAACCATTAGGCACTGTGCTGTATGTGCCTGGTAAAGGCCAGGGCCCCTCCCGCCCTCTGGTCTGACTCAGGACTTTTACTTCTCGAACACCCACAGTCTCTAGCAGCAAGAGGGCACCCTAGGCACCTAACTTGCAAATTCTGAGCTACTGGCAGAGTTGATGTACTACAAAAAGGACAAGGATTATTGTCTTCCCAGTTTCACCACAAGGTATGTGGCAAGTCAGTCATTTAGTTGTCACTGCTGAGACACAAAAGCAGAGTTGCTGAAGCACAGATGAACCAGGGCTTCTCGCAAATGAACTTAGCAATGGAAACCTGCTTAAAATAGGCAAAGTCCAGAGTGAAGTAAAAAGAATTGGTTACAAACTGAGAAAGGCAAGATGGGGACTCTGGGACTTCTCTGCCTACAGCACTGCAATTTTCCAATTCCACCGAGTATGCTCAGAGCCACAAGGCACCTACTCTACACCCACCTCAGACAGCTGGTGACAAGGAGGACCTGATTCTGCAAAGCCAAAGTGGTCTGAGACACTGCTGTCACTTCATGACACCCAGTTACTAGGAGGCCAGTTCAGGATTTCTGGATGAGGCCCATGCGGTAGACTTCTGGTCCTTCTTGCTTGATAATCTGGAAGTGCAACCCAGCCCTGCTAAAGGTGTCTTTCAGAGGGGCCAGGGAGATAGCTCCATGGCACAAGTGCCTGCATGGCAAGTGCAAGGTCGTGAGTTCAAACTCCAGTCCCGCAAAAAAAAGTATCTTTCAGGTCAGGCACTCACTGGGACAGATCAGCTTGTGTGCCGAGAGGTGATCCAGTCTTGGGGGTAACACAAATCTCTCTACAGAGTCCATAGCAAAGTTGAAAGAGCTTACGAGTTGATCCATCCCAAAAGGAACCTTCTACATCAAATAGAAAAAGTGATGTATATTTTATTTATTTTTATTTTTTTAAGTGATGTATATTTTAAAAAGATCATAAAATCTTTGTTTTTATTCCATCCGACGAAGCATACTTGATCCAAGTATGAGCTCCTTCTAGTCATCTGATTATTTTTTCAAGTGACTTTTTAATTAACTGGACTTAAAATTATCCTAGGCCCACCCCACTTTCCTAGGTGTACGCACTTCCACTAAGGTAAGGCAGCCGAAGCCCCCACTTCTGGGGCGGGTGCTGCCACCAGGTAGCTACTCACGATGAGCTGCCTCAGCCCCACGAAGGACTGCTCCACCGAGCTGGCGGTCAGGACCTGCCTCTTGGCCGCAGCCTTGTCGCCCAGGAAGCGAAGCATCAGGTCTTTCACGGCATCTCCCTGGGGAAAAGGTGACAGCGTTATCAAGACTTTGCCGGAAGTAGGAATGGTAGGAGACTTCACTGGGGAGGAAATGGTAAGACACCACCCGGAGCCGAGCCAGGCCCGTGGCCAGAGGTGAAACCAGGCTTGAGCAGCGTCCCGATTAGCTCTGGAGGCTCCCCGCGGTGTCAGGTGATGCTCTGGGCTTGCCACCAGGTAGAGCACTATACAAAGGCCTGAACGGAAAGCGGCCCAGGCCACACCCACCCGCCCCCCAGCAGGCCTGGGTCTCCACTGCAGGAAGCCAGGGCAGGCTGAAGGAATGGTCACCTTCCTCCACATTAGGTCCCATCCAGGCTCCAGCACTGCACTTTGTCACATGTGATCCCCTCTGCACTGGGCCACCCTACCTGCTGACCTGACTCCTTGTGTCATACCCACCTGGGGTGGTATGCTATGTGTGTCATCTATGTTAGAGAGAAGCCATGGAAGAGCAAGGGGAGGCAGGGCAGGTGCATTTGTGTGGCCCAGGAGACACGCACCAGACTTGGGATGACCAGGGACCACCTCAAAGCCACAGAGAAGCACTGCATGGGCCACAGCAGAAAGCCCCTGCAGGAGGTATGTGCCTGTGAGCCTGCCCGGTCCCCTGCAGCCGCAGGAGGAAGGTCAAGCACTCTCAGCTGGAAGTTACCAGGTCAAGTGCCACATAGGACATTCTGTGACCATGCAGAGGTCTCAGTGCCAGGAGTGGGGAGCCCAGCCAGCTTGCTGGTCTTGGCACCCGTATGGTTGGCACCTACCAGAGTCCCTAGCTACAGCTACAGCCACCACAAGGACAAGTCACAGGAGTCAAGGACAAACAGCAGCAACAGGACAGAGCTCTGGACAGCCCCTCTCCCTTCTGTGGCCTTGGTGGAGGTGTTGGTGATGGATTCTGAGGTCCCTGTAATGCTCTAAGACCACCACAGTTCCAGGTGCCCCGTATTCCCTGCCACATGGGCTGGAGATCCAGCGGTCCTGGTGCTCACCCAGGGCAGCTTCAAAGCTGCTGACAAAGGGACACAGTACAAGAATCCCCAAAGTCTGTGAGTGACTAAAGAGAGAAAACAAAACTGGCTACTCTCAGGAGGGTGACAGGCTGGATGCCCTCATGTCAGGGACCTGTGTCCTGTGTGGACCGCACCTTCTGAGCCTGGCAGGTAGGGGCCAGGCTCTGCATCTCCCACACCGAGCCACACATCTGTGGGCTGTGATTTTGTAATTTCTGCTTTCAGAGAGTAGACATGTCTGGTATCAGAGCCACAAAAGCAGTTGAGCGACTGAGGAGCAATAAGGAAAAGGCAAAATACCAAGGGCCCAGACATTGGGCTCCTTAAAGCATCACAAAAATGCAACTTATCTGAGACAAAGCTCTTTGCTGCAGCTGCAGGCCCAGAGATCCAGGCAAAGAGCAAAGTCACATCGTGATGCCGAGGAGGGAGGACCAATTAATTTGGATTCTTCCATGCCAGCGCCATCTTTGATCACTAAGACCCCACTGATGAAGCTTTTGTTAAAATTATGTGAGGCAACATTTTTAGCCACCGTGGGATGTGCCGGGGGTCAGACTGTTTGTACAGTGACCAGTGTCTGACCTAGGAAAGCCTGAAGAGGTGGGCACACTCCTGAAAGACACACTCGTGCTGTGTCACTGGACGGCAGCAGTGATAATATGTGGCTCAGGGACTGTACACCATACATCTCTGTGGCTACTAGGTTGAGGATGGGAAGCTTGCCCAGTGTTACTATTGTTGAAGCTGAATTAGATGGAAACATAGGCAGTTAGACAGGGCCAGGCCCTCAAGGACAACATGGAAGACAAGGTGACTTTATAACTAGAGACAGACACTCCTCTGCTGCTGGCCAGATCTCAAGACAAGAGTAAACGAGGGGGCCGGCGAGATGGTTCAGTGGTCTAAAGCACCTGCTTGGGAGGGCTCAGGCAACTGCGGGGACTGCAGTTCGATCCCCGGCACCACATGCTGCGCCAGCGCCACCACCAGGGCAGGCTGAGCCAGCCCCAAAATGAATAAATAGAAAAAAAAAAAACAAACAAACACAACAAGCAAACAAATAAATAAATAAATAAAATTTGGGGCCGGCGAGATGGTTCAGTGGTCTAAAGCGCCTGCTTAGGAGGGCTCAGGCAACTGCGGGGACTGCAGTTCGATCCCCGGCACCACATGCTGCGCCAGCGCCACCACCAGGGCAGGTTGAGCCAGCCACAAAATGAATAAATAAAGAAACAAACAAACACAACAAGCAAACAAATAAATAAATAAATAAAATTAAAAAACAAAACAAAACAAACAAAAAAAGAGTAAACGAAAGCAACTACATACTTCCTTAAGGGTGGGCATTAGGGATTGATATGCTAAATAAGTATCAATCACCTTGAAAGAGCCTGGAAAAGTCAGGAGCCCAAGCCCAACAGGTGGTATTCTTGCCCACTTGCTACGTGACTTGCTTTTCCACTGGATCCCAATTTTAATCAATTTTACCTGCCAATGGTGCTTGTATTCTCATTGGTTGACCACAGTCTTTGTCCCACCTCATACCCACCTAAGCCAGTTCCCATGTCTTCTCCACAACCTTAGACCCACCTCACCACATGATTTTTCTCTATAAAAGTTCCTGGAAGAGACAGCTTCCCAGGGACACCCACTCGGGACCCCCCTCCTGTCTCTCTCTGGGACAGGAGCTTTCTTTCCTCCAATAAATATGTTCTGCTCATTACCTCCGTTTGTTCCTAAAATTCATTCTTTGGTTTAAGAGTACATGAACTCATCCTAGGTACTTTTCAGGCTGGAGATTAGTTTTCCCTATATTATTTGGAGGTTCCCTATTGGAGGTCATCCACTCCAGATCAGTTTTTTCTCCCTGTTCTTTACAAATGTCCCCAAAAGCCACATGTGCCCAGAGGTGAGGCTTTGGAGGGAGACTGGATTGAAGCAGGCACTACACTCACCAGTGGCTAAGTCCATAGAGGACTAGCACTCAAGAGGCATGGCCCAGAGGCAAGTGGCCTGGAAAGGCGTCTCCTGTCTGTCCTCTTTCTGCTCTCCTCCCTCTGCAGGCCAGTGCCACCCTGCCTTTGAGCCAGCCCACCGTAGGCTGAACCTCTGTAAACTCTGAGCCAAAATAAACCTCTCCCCTTTTAACCTGTGAGTGTCTGGTACTTTGTGCAATGAGGAGAGTGAGTCAGATACACTTCAGTACCAGGGAAGTAGGGGTCGCTGCTGTGGTGTTACCCTAGCTGTGTGGTTCAAGACCCTTTGCACCTGGCTCATGGGTGGAGCTTGGAGAGGTATGCAAACACCAGCACAAGCAGCAGCCCTAGAATGCTATAAACTGAGCTGCTTTTATTCCTTGATAAGTCTTACATTTTCTCATCTACCTTTTCTTTTGAAAACATGGTAGTAAGAACTGAATTCAGGGGCTGGGGAGATAGTTCCATGGCACAAGTGCTTACCTGGCAAGTGCAAGGTCATGAGTTTGAACCCCGGTCTCGCCAAAAAAAAAAAAAAAGAACTGAACTCAAGGCCTTCACAATGAGCTACATTCCTACTCCTTTCTATTGTTCTTTATTTTTGACAGGGTCTTGTTAAGTTGCTCAGGCTGGTCTTGAATTTATTGTCTTTCTGCTTTAGCCTCCTCAGTAGCTGGGGTTACAGGCTTCCAACACCCTGGATGGCTTCCTTTGCTTTTTATTTTTTTGTCTTTTTGAGACAGGGTCTCACTATGCAGTTCAGGCTGGCCTTGAGCTCACTTTTATAGCCCAGGCTGGTTTTGAACTCGCACCAATCCTCTTGCCTCAGCCTCCCAAGTGCTGGGATTACAGGCTTGTGCCACCACACCCGGCTTAAGAACAATTTTGGGAGCAAGGTCAACACAAGTGTTTTAGAAACTCAATCTAGAACAAGCAACACTTTAACAGGGTGGAACCTATAGTAACTCAATATGGCAGATGGTTGGTTAACATCCCATGAACATCAACAGAAAAATTCTTTGTTACAGCAGTGGCAAGGCCTCAACAAAGAAACACAACATCTGAGGTAAATCTTAAGAGATCTTTCTGGGCCAGCAAGATAGCTCAGTGGTCTAAAACGTTTGTTTAGGCAAGCTTAGGTGAAAGCACAGGGACTGTGGTTCGATCCCTGGCACTACTTGCAGCATCAGCCCCGCTCCCAGGGTGGCCTGAGTCGGTCCTCCCAAAGCAACAACAACCTGTCAATGAAAAGTTTCTGGAAGGATCTTAAGTAACTGAAGAGACACTGAGGGCAAACCCCTAGCATATCCATTCCATGTTTAAATAAAGGTGTTTGGGGCATAGCCTTAGTTCAGGGTCTCCTTGCCATGAGGTTTCCAAAATAAGCACTGTGAATTCTCAGAGGTATAAGAGACCTGACTTAGAACTCACAGCTGGGAAAAGCACACCTGTCTCCTGTCTCTGCAGGCAAGAGCTCTGTGTAGGGAGGGTGTGCCACAGACCCTGGCTGCAGGACAGAGCCCTGAGGCCAGGAGGGGAGTGCCTGAAGCTTTACACCGGGACAGCGCATCCTTGAATGCAGGAGTCCCTAGCTGCTATAGCATCTGCATTAATCTGCAGTAGTGCTTCTCAACTCAAGAAGACTTTTTTCTTTTTTTTTTTTTTTGGTGGGACCAGGGTTTGAACTCATGACCTTGCACTTTGCCAGGCAGGCATTTGTGCCATGGAGCTATCTCCCTAGATCCTTCAAGAAGGACTTCTAAAAAGAAAAAAAAAAAAGGACTTCTATTTTGGGCAGATGTTTTTTTAATTGCCAAAACTAGGGGTGTGGGAAACACACGTGATCCCCACACTTGTGAGGCAGAAGATCACTGTCAGTTGAAAGCTGGCTTAGGCTATACAGTGAGTTCAAGGTCAGCCTAGAGTACATAGCAAGACCCAGGTCTCAAAAATCCTAAAAGTAGCTGGGTGTGGCGGCGCATGCCTATAATCCCTACACTCCTGAGCCTGAGGCAGGAGGATTATTGGGAGTTTTGAGGCTAGCCTGAACTGCAGGCAGAGGGAAACCCTGTCTTAAAAAGACCAGAAAAAAGCCAGGAATGGTAGCACAAGCCCCTGAGGCAGGAGGATCGTTGGCGTTGAGACCAGCCTGGGCTACAAAGTGAGCTGCAGGCCAGCCTGAGCTACATAGTGAGACCCTACCTCAAAAAACAAAAACAAAAAAAAAGCACACACACATAAATCCTAAAAAGGTAACAGTGCTCTGCCACTCTATATTAGCTAGCACTGTCATGCCCACCCACTACATGTCCTGTACCCACCTAGCCCTCTCTCCACACAGCCAAGCACTGCATGGTCCCCAGTACACCCTGCTGGGAACCAGGCATTGAAGCTCCTATAACCTCTGGACTCCTCTCATGTTCAGTAGAGGGGAAGCGAAAGGGAAAACAGCAGAGTTGGAAAAGGGACCTAAAGCCTGCCGAGGGATGAGGGGAACTTAGTAGTGGACAGTGCAAGGACCCTGAGAAAGCCAGCATGGATGGGGTAAGGCCTCATGGGTAATGACTCAGTGTCAGAGTAAGTCAAGCCCTACACATCCAGACACTCCTGAAACCAATCTGTAATTGGAATTTATCAAAAAGACTGCAAGATTAAATCGTTTAGTACAACGGGCTTAAGAGGGTAGAGATGGATGTCTGTAACAACACCTGGTAGAAGTAAGCTGCCCTAACTACAAGTTTAGCACAAGGGTATTCTGGAGAGGTGATTATGTAAAACATTCAAAATCCAGATGCCTGTGGGCTTATAGCTCTATTATTTGGGAACAGTTAACCTCACTTCTGAGCATGTCTCTGTCCCTTTCCCAGACCACTCAGCATTCACAAAGCTCCCAGGCTACTACTTCTTTTGTATTTCTGAAACAGGGTCTCACTATGCACTTCAGGCTGGCCTTGAGCTCACTTTTGCAGCCCAGGCTGGTCTTGAGCTCGCTCTGATCCTCCTGCCTCAGCCTTCCAAGTCCTGGGATTACAGGTGTAACCCACCATGGCCAGCCCTCAGGCTACCATTTCAATCACAACAGTCACATCTTGCCCTAGGCTTACCGATTGAGCTACCTGTTAAGAAATGAAGAAATTCTGCCCAGAGAAGACTGTAGTTCTCCTTTAAGATCCGGCAGACAGCTGCACACAGGCCAGGAAGCAAGTGCCCGGGAAGTGTGTCGCCCCGTGCTTGCTGTCCCAGGAATCCATAACCCTACCTGCAAACCAGTTTGGCAATAAACCAAAATCGTCACATGAGTTCATCAGATACATACATTAGCAAGCGTTTTAGCGGACTATGCCTGCTACATGCTGATAATCTGACTTCTAAATTCTGTAACAAGATAGCATGAACCTCTTCGCACATTTTGTTTTAACATTTTTAAAAACATATTTTCTTATTTCAAGCAGTTTTAGGTTTGTGGCAAGACTGAGCAGAAGGTACCAAGGATTTCATGTTACCAACATCTCCCACTACGTCTGTTACAAAGCATGAACCTATTTGACACCATAATCCTCACCGAGGTCCAGAGCTGACACAGAGTTAACTGGGGTTGCTGTACCCTGGATGGGTTTGGATGAATGAGTACTAACACTCATCTACCAACACAGTACTACACGCAGCAGTTTCACTGACCTAGAGACCCTTTGTTTCACCCACTCATCTTTCCCTCCCCCTAAGCCCTGGCATCATTTTCAGTGCCCACATAAATACTCTATGTTAATGATGAGGGTGTTTAAATATGTTCAGTTTCTAAATAATGTAGATTATTTCAGATTTTTTGCAATTACAAGTCATGCTCATGACACCGCAATAGCTAGCTATCTGTATACAAGTGAGACTATTTCCTGACGGGACAGTCCTAGGGGTAGAATTTCTGGCCCACAAGATATGCACAGTTCTGTGTTTTCAACCTTAAAAAGATTTAGCTGGGTGAAGTGGTGCATGCCTGTAATCCCAGCACTCAGGCCCCTGAGGGAGGAGGATCAACCTCCCAAGCTTCGTAGTGAGCTCAAGGCAAGCCTGGCCTACACAGCAAGGCCTTGGCTCAAAAACCTAACCCAAAACTTTCATTTAACTATTTTTGGCTCTATTAAATTTTTCTTTTTTAACGTATTTGGTACAGGGTCTTCAGGGTCTCACTACACAGAATGGACTCGTAGTGACTGTTTTCAGCCTTGCAAGTGCTGGGATTATAGGCGCACTTTGTCACCATGCTCTATTAAGGCTGTTGTCCTAGACCAGCTATTTTCCCATACTCCAAAAGACAATGAATAATTTGTAAATAAAACATCTAACTAGACAGAAAATGGAAATACTTTGATTACGTGTGAGACTCAACATTTGTGCGTTACCACTTGGCATACACAGCATTGGCATATTTTTGTGATTTCTCATTTTTTGGGCGTTTTTTTTTCCATGGGATCATGCTAAGCTTTCGATATATTTTCAGCGTGTCTCCTGATAAGCAGGTGCTGGAGATTTGTGTAGCTAGCAGGGGAGCTGGTGGCCTTGTTTTGAGCCAGTAAGAAAAGCCCAGAAGGCATTTCAGAAACCTTGGTGGCCTGGCTTCCCAGGAACGGCCCAGAGGTCCAGAAGGCAAATTAGTTTCTGGTCTTGATGCCCAGGTCATGCCCACAGCGTGCACCCTGCTCCCAGCCATACACAGGCACGCACGCTGGCCCAGGAATGGTTCTCCAACAGGTCCTGGCACTGTCTAGGCAGTTCTAGGGTTTCCAGGTATGCAGAATCATGAACTATGAGGTCAGGTCAGCTTCCACCAGGACTTCAGAAGAAGGCGTAGGCAGCCAGCTACTGTGGTCAGCTGGGCAGTCTCTACAGCACTGAAATGTCTACGGGAATCTTGGAGCGCACTGCAGTGTCATAATGTGTGAGGCCAGCCTAGCCAGGCTATCAGCATTGGCGTGTGGAGCCCTGCAGGAAGAGCAGCTTCCTGCAGGGGGCGCTGAGCCTGGCTAAATCCTTGGGCTCATCCAGCCACAGAGGGCCCAGGCGGCCTGGCTGGGTCATTAGGATCTAACATTGGCTCTGTTTGGTTTCAATCTTGTTTTGGGGAAAGTTTTTCCTTTCCTACTTCTCCCTTTGGGAGTAGGCATATTATCTTGTTTCTGTCTCAGCATTGTATTTCAGGGGCTGGAGAGATAGCTCAATGGAGTAAGTGCTTGCCTGTCAAGCACAAAGTCCGGAGTTCAATCCCTGGTACCACCAAAAAGAAAAAACAACTCTCAACATTGTATTTCATTTATATATTTTTTTGTTTTTGTTTTTTTGAGCCAGGAGACCCACTATGTAGTTGAGGCTGGCCTGAGACTATAAGTGCTAGCCCTGCCTCAAATGTCAGGAGCTCTGGGATCACAAGTGCGTGTCACCATGCCCAGCCCACCATTGTATTTTCGAAGTGCAGGACTGTTGTGTGTGCTGCGCAGAGCTCTGTGATGCTGGGACAAGAGGGCCACTGTGAGTTTCTTTATAAGTACACAGCCTCAAGTATTTTGTCATAGTAATGGAAAAGTAGTACAAATCTATTAATCATGATTTTTTTTTTTTTTTTTTTTTTTTTGTCTTTTTGAGGCAGGGTCTTACTATGCAGCTCTGTCTGGCCTCGAGCTCACTTTGTAGCCCAGGCTGGTCTTGAACTTGAACTGTTCCTCCTGCCTCAGCCTCCTGAGTGCTGGGATTACAGGTATGTGCCACCATGCCCAGCTTCCAACATGTATATTAAATGGATTTATCAAGTAATAGGGTTCAAATGTCAAAAATAAATTGAGCACACAGAGTGTAGAAGTACTTCAGAGAACTAAGATCTAGTGAACTACTGGGCGTGGTGACACACGCCTGTAATCCCAGCAATTGTGAGGCTGAGGCAGGAGGATTAATATGAGTTTGAGACCAGACTGGGTTACAAAAGTGAGTTTAAGTCCAGCCTGAACTGCACAGCGAGGCCCTGTCTCAAAAAGACCTAGTGAACTATTTGCTAGTATTTCTGTGATTTCTGAATACTACCTTTGATGCATTATACCACTGGGGAAAGCAACAGAGCTCCTAATAACTTAGAGATAAAGTACACACTCTCACTGGGCAAGGCGCACACACCCTAGAATACCAGTGGTCCGAGAGGCTAAAGCAGGAGGATCACTGCTAGTTCAAGGCCACTTTAAACTACATAGCAAGACTAAAGCTCAAAAACAAAAACCCCAAACAACCACCCCCCCACCCCCCCACCC
>PVKN010001204.1:0-55439 GCA_004027915.1 Capromys pilorides | reverse complement strand
ATCCTCCCAAAATCATTCCTGGAGACAAGTGTTATACTGATGCCAGAACCAGAGAAAGATGCAACTAAAAAAAGGGATCTAGAGACCAATCTTCCCCATGACCATAGATACAAAAATCCTCAATAAAATCCTCACAAATAGAGTACAGCAAATCATCAAGAAGATTATACACCATGACTAGGCAGAATTCATTTCAGGGATGCAGGGATGGTTCCACATATGCAAATCTATAAATGCAATTCACTATATCAATAGAGCCAAGTCCAAAAACCACATGATCATCTCAATTGATGCAGAACAGGCTTTTGACAAAGTCAAAACTCATTCATGTTCAAAGCTCTACAGAAAGTTGGAATAGATTGCCTGTATCTCAATCTGATAAAAGTCATCTATGACAATCCAATGGCTAACATAATTCTAAATGGGGGAAAAACTGAAATTTTTACTATCAGATCTGGTACAAGACAAAGTTGTTCTCTGTCACCACTCATATTCAATGTAGTTCTGGATTAATCAGCCACAGCCATTAGACAAGAGAGAGAAATAAAAAGAATAAGAATAGGTAAAGAAGTTAAACTATTATTATTTGCAGGTGACATGATACTCAACCTGGAAGACCCAAAAACTCCGCCAAGAAGCTACTAGAATTAATATGTGAATTCAGTAGCATAGAAGGGTACAAAGTCAACACCCAAAAGTCAATAGCATTCCTCTACACAGATAACAAATGTACTGAGAGGGAAATGATAGAAATAACAACTTTTATAAAAGCACTATGGACAGTGAAATACTCAGGAATTAACCTAACTAACGAGGTAAAAGATCTATTCAGTGGAAATTACAATACTCTGAAGAAAAAAAAGATCATAGAGGATTTCAGAAAATGGAAAGATATTCCATGCTGCTGAATAGGAAGAACCAACATTGTGAAGATGGCCATACTTGCAAAATTATTATACATATTTAATGCAATCCCTATCAAAATACCACTAACATACCTCACAGACCTAGACAAATCATTCCTAAAATTTGTTTGGAACCAGAGAAGACCCAGAATAGCAAAGGCAATCCTGGGCAATAAAGATAAGGCAGGAGACATTACAATTCCTGACTTGAAATTATACTACAAAGCTACTGTGATAAAAACAGCATGGTATTGGCAAAAAATAGACCTGAGGATCAATGGAAAAGTTTAGAAGATTCAGAAGCAACTATAACATACTCAGCCACCTTATTTCCGACAAAGGGGTCAAACATGCTTACTGGAAGAAAGATAGCCTGTTTAATAAATGGTGCTTGAAAAACTGGATCTCTGCATGCCAAAAGCTAAAACTTGACCCAGGTCTATCACCATGCACTAAACTAAAGTCAAAATGGATTAAAGATCCAAACATTAAAACAGAAACATTAAATCTCCTGGAAGAGAAAGTAGGAGGAAATCTTGAAAAAATCAGGGTAGGCAAACAGTTCATGAGCAAAAATCAAACTGCACAGGTAATATTGAAGAAATTAACAACTTGGACCTCCTCTTATTGAGAGGTTTTTGAACATCAAAAGAAATTACCAACAGAGTGAAAAGACAACCCAAAAATTTTGAAAAAAATTTAACTAATAAGCACTCAGACAAAGTTCTTCTGTCTAGAATTTATACTAAAAAACATTAGGACCCTAAAATTAAAGACCCATCCAGAAATGAGCTTCTGAGATGAACACACCCTTTTCTAAATACTAAATTCTAAAAGCCAATAAATACATGAGAAGAAGTTCTACATCGCTAGCCATTCATGAAATGCAAATTAAAACAACACTCAGATACCATCTCATCCCAAAAAGAATGGCTATCATAAAGAAATCAACCAACAACAAATGTTTAAGAGGCTGTGGGGAGGAAGGAACCCTTCTCCACTGCTGGTGGGAATGCAGACTGGTGGGACCATTATGGAAAACAATGTGGAGATTCCTTAAAAGACTAAGACCAGAAATCCCAATCAACCCAGCTATCCCCCTACTGGGAATTTTCCCAAAAGACCTGAAAATATCATATCATTGTGATATTTGTGCACCCATGTTTATGGCAGCACAATTTGTGATAGCCAAATCTTGGAAACAACCAAAATGTCCATCACCTGAGGAATGGATGAAAAAGATGTGGTGTTTTTATACAATATAGTATTACTAAGCTATAAAGAATAATAAACTTGAAACCTTTATGTATAGTGATGCAACTTGAAGATATAAGTGGAATAAACCAGACCCACATGTGTAAATATCACAGAATCTCCCTAGTGTAAGAACTCAAAAAGAAGAAATAAAAATAGAAAGGCATAACACAGTTAAATGGAAAGTGAAAACTTAAGGATTAAACAACGTAGAGAGAGCAAGGAGAAAAGTTAGGAAACATGGTAGGGGCAAAACCATGCATTTATACACACAAGATGGTTAAGACAATGATCCTAAGAATCTTCATAAACTTTTTGAAATTAGCAGTTAATTTGTAGAATTCTCACCCTGACTAGCTATTTATGCTGATATATGTGAACTAAGCAACCGCATGGAGGATCACAACATGTAATTCTAAAACCATGCTTGGAATACCTGTCATTCTGGTCTTCTAAATGCATACTGCTTCTAATGTCATATCAATTATTACACTTGATCTTAGCCAAAAGGCCGAGAAGCGATTATTACTGTATTCTCTCTCAAGTAAATTTTTAAAAAAGTAATAAAAGAGAATAAGAGACAAGAAGAAAATTACATAGGATTGACCTGCTACAATTTTCTATATGGCTTGATTTCTAAACTTCTGTGTATACATAGATCTCATCTTGTAATGGAAGTCCACTTTCCCATCAATGTAGTTATTCAGGAGAATGGGTCTCTTGTTGAAATTCAGAATTTCTTAGGTGAAAAGTACATTCACCAAGTTTGTATGAGGGCAGGTGTTGCCTGCTCAGTATCTTAAGCCCAGAATGATGAGCTAATCCTTGAGGAAACGACACTTAGCTGTTTCAAGGTCAGCTGCTTTGATTCAGCAGGCCACAACAGTCAAACACAAGGATGTAAGGAAATGTTTGGATGGTATCTGGGTTTCTGAAAAGGGAACCGCTCTGCAGCCAGACAAGTAAGAGCCAGGAGTTGATGCAACCACAGAAACAAGCTTCGGGATTATAAAGCCAATCTGTGATATTTCAATGAGACAATAAAAGATCTTTATTAATAAAAATAAATAAATAAATTTCTGTGTAAAAATGTGTAATTGTTTTTTATCACATTCTATATGTTATTAGAATATCAATGATTGATAGCAAATACCAGTTCCACGTTAAGTCTAAGGTGTTTGATATTCAGAAAGACAGTTAAGCTCAAGTGCCTATGTTATAGGGTAATATCACAAAGCTTTTCTTCTGAAGAGTTAACAACTTAAGTTTACAGACCAAAAATTAGAGAAAAAGAAGGGCTATAAAGATTGCTAATATTTTGGCCCAAGCCTTTCAAAGTTGGTGAGGACTCAGGACATAAGAGAACCTGTACTGCAACATCCTACAACTCAGTGGTGTCCCAAATTTTCTGTTCAAGGAGATTGTGGAACCACAGAGGAAAGGGATAGATGACATATAGTGTGTCTAAGGAGAGTCACCTAGAGAGAAAACATTCTCTCAGGCTTTCACAGAGAACAAATGAATCAAGCAATAGCTGTGACTCATTCAGATGACTAACACTGGCAAAAGTTCTACAAAATGCTATGCATGATTTCAGGATAAATTCTGAGAGGATTTGACTGACCTTGTCAGTTACAAAAGTTGTATTTCTTGTTATATAGGTCTTGCTTTAACTTGGTCTTAACCATCCAGCAGAAAAATCTAACCACGAGGTATAAAAAGTAAAATTACATTAATATGCTCTGTTGTGAAAGACTCAAGTCAATAGCTTCCAACATTGCCAGTTCTGCTGATAACCCACTACTAATATGGGGTATGGGACTACATATACAGCTTCTGTCTCTTAGTTCAGTGAGAAGAAGTATTTGCATTAATAGTGTTTGGAAAAGACATCATATCTGCATCTTGTACTCTGAGCAACTACTATGAAGACAATAATATGCGATGTATTAATTATTGTAACTTTCCTACTAACCTGTTTTGAAACTCTCATTGTTATTTCTCATTACACTTAATAAAATTTAAAAAAAATGAGGTTACAAGGAAAGAAAAAATGTCAACAGGAAACAGAAAGCTAGATCATTTCCCCAACAATAAAGGGACCAAGAAATGGGCACAGGAAATGCATAAAAATATTAATGATCTATCATGTGTATGTACCAATCATCTAAAGAAGTTTAATTATTGTGTCTCAATTGTGAACTAAAAAATAAAATGAAGTTATAATGAATGGAAGAGGATCTAGGGAAGGAGGGAGAGAAGGAAGAAGACCAATATGGCAGGGCAATTAATGCTCTACGACACCTTTTTAATATTATTAAAGAAGATCCAGCCCTAGATGGATAGTCCTACAGGTATTACTAAGGAAGACAAAAAGAATTGCCTTGGGTAGAACAACAACTATGTCAAGCTTGATTGACCCATATAGAGTTATCCAAAACCATTCTACTCCTAATTTTTCCACCATATCACTCTCCTATAGCTATACAGAAGCTGTTTCAGAATGGATTTTTCTCCCATACAAGGAATAGAAGCAGTTTACTACACATATACATAAAATAGTTTTAATTGTGTTCAAAGGCCACTCTCCCTTAGAGAAAATCTCCTGAACCTGTTGTTTTTTCTTTTGCAAAACAACAAATAGATCATGCATTGCCAATGAGTAATTCCCAGTGGCAAATGGGGCTTACTGAGTGTATTAAAAGGATAAACAATCACTTTCCTAATCCTAAACTTTAGCAGTATCTTAAGTAGCATAGTTGGATTTTACCTAACATTGCATATTCTGAAGAAGGCCCATATTATATGCATGCTAGTAGCAGTGGAAAAGCTGGATATGTGGGAAGGATTTCAAAAGTATGGCAAACTGCTTTTCATTCTGCACACAGATCAGAAGCTCTGGCAGGTACCCAACTTCTATCGGATTTCTAGAGTCCATTAATATTGTTCCAGGCTCCCAATATGGTTTGTTCACAGTTAATCATACAGAAACAGCCATTTCATCAAACGATAATAACCTTGATCAATTGTTCTACCAGCTACAAACTCAAATTTGCAATGGAGATTTTCCTTTTCCTATAACTCATATTCATTCTCATTCACACCTTTCTGGCAACATGATTAAGCATAATAATGAAACTGATCAGTTTGCTACTATTTCTTCAAATGATTCTTTAGCCACTTGATTTCATACTTTAACTCATGTGAATACTAAAGGTTTTCACCAAAAGTTTCAACTTTTTAGTCAACAAGCCCATGGGATCATTTTATCTTGTCCTACTTTCTGAGTGCTTGATAATCCTGGCTTTCAACCTGGAGCTAATTCTAGAGGATTACAAAGTAGCGAGTTGTGGCCAGTGGATGTGATGCATATTCCTGTCTTGGGAATCTTGATTTTCTACATGTTGTGCTTGACACATATTCTGGCTTTCGATGGGTCTCTGCACAAGTTGGAGAAAGACTTATACATGTTAGGAATCATTCATTAGAATGTTTTGCTATTATTGGTAGAGCTTAAACAATCAAAACTGACAATGGATCTACTTATACATCTCATTCCTTCCCACAGTTCTGTGCGCTGGAGGACTGGACTCTTGGTACCTTCATTCCATACAATGCTCAGGGTCAAGATATGGTTCAAGGGGCACATGCTGCTCTTAAATTTTTGTTAGCAAACAAAAAGAGGGAGCTAAGGATGGACGCTCACCACATCAACTACTACCTAAAGCCTTGCTCACCTTAAAGTTTTGAATATTAGTAACGATTCATTGATAGCAGCAGAAAAAAATGGAGCCACTGACTCTATTACTCTCCTCTCATTGCTGGGACAAAATACCAAACACCCCAAATTAAGGAAGGAAAGATTATGTACTCAGTTTGTGGAGGTTTCAGTTCATACTCGGCTGGCTCCAAGGCAGAGGGGCACATGGCGAAGAACAGCTACTCATGGCTAAGGACAGCTACTCATGGCGGTGGAAAACAGCACAACGGCAAGAGCAAAAGTGAGGCGCAGCAGCAGCAATGGCAACCGAGAGCGAGTGTGTCTGAGTTGTGTTCAGGCTGTCTGCCCCAGGTGGGGTGCAGCACTCACACCCATAATCCCAGCAGTGGATCAGGCGTGAATCGCAATTTCTAGTAGTCCATCCCATAGCTGCATGAGGCTTTGGGGTAACAACTAGATACAAACCATGATAATCACCATTATTAAGGGACCTCTGAAACTGATAGGGCAGCCTGTCTTTTGGAAAGACATTCAGACTGGGCAATGAGAAAGAGGTATCGTTCAAAAATGATGTCGAGCATTTGCCTGCCTCTTTATAGACTCTGGAGAAAAAATGTGATTACCCACCAAAAGAACATTGCAATGAGCTGCAAAAAAATCAGATTTGACCTGTATCCTACAGTGGAAGAAACGAGAGCAGTGCCACTATGGCACCTCCTGACGCCCACCAGGAACACTTGAAAAGCACAACCACCTACCCAGGGCAACTTAAGAAATTGACCCAGGATGGCAAAATGCTGCTAAACTCTACGGGCCAAGACTTTTCAGCTGGCAATATGTTTCTAGCCATGCTGGCTGTCATAGCCACCATGGTAGGTGCAACCTCATCACAAAATGTGACACACCATTGTTAGGCATATATCCCAAATCCTCCACTAAATAAAATTATGTTAGTGAATTTAGAATGCTTCTGGGAACATATGTCACACAGGGACCATTAACACCAGGAGAGGAAGAACCCAAAACGGAAAATTATCCCATGGGGACCAAAGATGGGCCCACGGAAATCACTGTTTAAAGTTCGAGCACAGAGCTGAGTTATCAGCAGAAGAGCTCTGCTCATCGCAGCCATGTATTTTTATTTTTGTTTCAAGCTTGTGTTTTCAAAGCTTGAAATAAAGCTCTGAAAATTGATAATTCCACTCCTCCAAAATTACTGCCATGCCATCAATGGGTAACAGCAAAAGTGTCTGATTGGGTTTTTATTGGAAGTCATGTAGGTCCAATACCAGCCAAGTTTTACTTAATATTTTCTAAGGAAGTGTCATTGATGAGAGCCCTCTTAGTCCTGCTCAAGCTAAACATTCCATCAGGGATCTAAAGTGGGATAAAGGGAACAATGCTATAAGCACACATGCAAATGAATCTCTTGCATGGTATGATGGAGGTATGTTGGAACCCTAACGTGAAATAGAATATAGTCCCCCTCACTCCTCTTTGTGGAAGTTAGTGTCAGCACCACATCCTATATGTGCTGGGAAGGGATCTTACACCAGCTGTGGGAACAGCATGCAGTGGTCTTTTACCATTAATGCAACAAGCGTGTGTTTGCCTCCCTTGTCTTACGATTCATGAAGCAAATTGGGACGCTTCCAGATTCCTGCTTATGTGCATGAATCATGGTTTTTAATACCTTTTTATTTAAATTTTTTTAAAATTTTTTAATACCTTTTTAAATACATCTATTTCATTTAATCATTCTAAAGATAGCCTACATATTCTTAACCAAAGAACACACAGATCGGGATACCTGTTAATTTAGAAAGACTGTGGCATCTAATCCCAGCCATGTGCATGTTGAAAAATGCTTTAGATAAATTAACAAAATGCAGCAAAAGATGTGTAGAGATTCCTTGTTATTTTAAAGGGAATAGAAAAATAACAGATAACACATTAGAAATGCTATGCAATTTCCAAAAGCCCCAAGGTGAGAGATGGGTCTTCAACAGTGGTTGCCGCATCGCACGTGGTTGTCTTCAGTGTAGCTGCTCAGATTACCAGGTATAAGCACGCAAAAGTGGGCAACGCAAAGGGGGCTTTAAGCATTAACTGCTACTGTCAAAAAGCTGATAGAATTCAGTAGTAAATCATCTTAGCCGTCCTGTACATAGACATACATGACCTTTTCCCTCTTCCTTTTCTCCTTTCATCCCAATTGCTTACTACTGTTGCTCAAATTCTTTCCCGATTGCTATACCTATTGTATCTTTCAAATTGTATGACCCCTTTCAGGTTCTTACACTAGGAAGACAATGTGAAGTCTTACACTAGCAAGATCATGTGAGTCTGATTTATTTCACTTGGGAGTATAGCCTCTAGGTGCATCCACTTACCTATAAAAGCCTCAAGTTTTTCTTTCTTTATACCTGAGTAATACACCATTGCATAAAAATACAACTTTTTTATACATTCTTCAGTTGATGGATCTTTGGGTTGTTTCCAAGATTTAGCTATGATAAATTGTGCTACTATAAACATGGGTGCACATTAGGTCACTGTGGTATATTTTTAATTCTTCTGGAAAAATACCCAGAAGTTAAATAGTTGTGTCGAATGGGACCCAGGTTAAAAATCCTCATTTTTTGCATTGGGGCGATATCTTGGCCTTCTAAGCACCTGTTTGGCAAGCACAAGGACCCAGGTTTGTTCCCTGGCACCACGTGCCATGCTGGTCCTGGAACTATGGGCTCCTCAGGCTGGCCACTGAAACCGGGCATGGGGTGCACACCTGTAATCCCAGCTCTGGGGGAGCTGAGATTAGGGGATCACTATGAATCAAAACTGCATAGTATAGCTCTGTACCAAATAAATAAATAAATGAAAAGTTTTTTGGAAAAATCCTAAAAAAAATTCTAACTTTTTGAAGAATGTCCATACTGATTTCAATAGAGGGCGTCCCAGTGGCCACTCCCACCAGCAGTAGAGAAGAGTTACTTCCTCCCCCCAGCCTCTCTAGAACTTTTTATTAGCTGATTTTTTTTGATGCTAACCATTATTTTTGAGGTGAGATGGAGTCTCAGTGTTGTTTTAATTTGCATTTCTCAAATGACCAGTGCTACTGGACATTTTTTTGGGTATTCATCTGCCATTTGTATTTCTTCCTCTGAGAAGTATGTACTCATCTCAGATGCCCATTTTTGAACTGGGTCTTTGAATTTTCAGGGCCAGATTTTGTTTTGTTTTTTAGTTCTTTATTTGTTCTGGATAGAAATCCTTTGTCTGAGTGACTATTGGTTAAGATTTTTGTTCCCAATTTGTGTATTTTCTTTTCATTCTCTTGGTGATTGCTTTTGGTGTATAAAAGCTTTTCACTAAGATGTAATTCTAGTTCTTGATTTTTTGAAGTATTTCCCATGCAGTTTGGGTTTTGTTCATGAATTCTCTGCCTATCCGTGTGCCTTCAAGAAATCTACCTACTTGGTCTTCCAGTAGATTTGATGTTTCTGCTCTAATGTTTAGGTGTTTAATCTATTTTGACTTTAGCACATGGTGATAGACCGGGATCTAATTTTAGTTTTTGGTGTGTAGAAGCCAATTTTAACAGCACCACTTATGAAAGAGGTGATCTTTCTTCCAGTGAATATGTTTGGCCTCTTTGTCAAAGATAAGGTGGCTGAGTGGGTAGCTGTTTCTATGTCCTTTAATCTGTCCTCTTGATCCTCAGGTCTGTTTTTTACCCAGCACCACGCTGGTTTTCTCACAGTAGCTTTGCACTATAATATCAAGTCAGGGATCACGATGCCTTCTGCCTTGCCTTTGTTGGCAAAGATTTCCTTTGCTATTCTGGGTCTTTCCTGGTTTGAAATTAATTTTAGGAATGTGTTCTCTATATCTGTGTGGTATACTGTTGTTATTTTGATCAGGATTGTATTAAATCTGCATAACAGTTTTGGGAGCATGGCCATTTTCTCAGTGTTGGTTCTGCCTATCCATGAGCAGGGAATATCTATTTTGTGAAATCCTCTTTGATCTCTTTTTTCAGAGTATTGTAATTTCCATTGTATACATCTTTTACTTCCTTTGTCAGATTAATTACTGAGCATTTCATTTTTTTGGATGCTATTGTGAAGAGTGGCTTTTTTTTTCTAATATTTCTCTCAGTGAGTTTGTTTGTTTGTTTGTTTCAGGAATGCTGTTGTTCCTTGAGTGTTGACTTTGTTTCCTGCTGTGCTGTTGAATTTGTTATTAATTCTAGGAGTCCTTTGATGGAAGTTTTTTGGTCTTCCATGTACAGCATCATGTCATCTGCAAATGATGATGTATTAACTTCTTCCTTTCCAATTCATATTCCTTTTATTTCTCTCTCTTGTCTAATAGCTCTGGCTAATGTTTCCAGAACTATATTGAATAGAGTGACAATGTACGTCCTTCTCTTGTACCTGATTTTATAGTAAAAGCTTTTAGTCTTTTTGTCTGTTCAGAATGATGTTGGCTGTTGGTTTGTCATAGATGGCTTTTATGAGATTGAGGCAAAGGCCATCTATCCTAATTTCCTATAGGTTTTTTTTTTAATCATGAATGCATGTCGGAGCCGCTGATTGGGTTAGGAATTATTAGCATCACTGACGCTGCGGCAGTAGCTGGAGTGGCACCGTGCCAGTCGGTGCCAGCTGCTCCGCTCCTGCAAACATGGTGTGAACAGTCTGGTGGGTGATGGCAAGCTCAGTCCTCTTTAGATAAAAAAAATGTGTGCTCCAGTAGAAGACTTGCAACAAGCAGAGGTATTATTGGAAGATCAGTTAATTACAGTTATGGCTTCAATGTGATTGGAAGAGCTCTTCTTTCTGTGTTATCCTGCACTGATATAATAATATACTTTCCCCTTGTGAGAATGTGAAAACATGTAATGTATCAAGGAAAATTGTCACTTGAGATTGGAAATTCACAGAAAGAAATATCTGAGACATTTAACAACAAGCTAGAATTGCTACAAGGAACTGATTGTTACAAGCCTTGGGGAAGGAATAGAGCTTTTTTTGGGGGGGGGGGTATTTGATACAGGGTTTTGCTATGCAGCTTAGAGCCACTGTACTGATCCTCCTGTCTCAGCCTCCCCAGTGCTGGGGTTATAAGCATGCACCATCATGCCTCGTTTTGGGGCTGGCTGCTGTGCCTGGGGCTCTGGGGCCAGCACAACATGCGGCACTGGGTATTGAACTTTGGTCCTTGTGCTTGCCAGGCAGGTGTTTAGACTGCCAAGCTATCTCCCCAGCTGGAGTAGAGCATCTGAATCCTTTAAAACAATGAGATCTCTTCCAATGCCTGCCGTCATTCTGCACAGTACTATGATCTCTCTTTGCTTGTTGCTTTCTGCAGTCCGGTAACACTCATCCAGAAAGGACCGGCTGCATACGCAGGTGTGGAGATGTGAATTGTGATCGGCAGCAGCATTTTGTAATATGAAGAAAAAAACCTTTGAACAGCAAGCGGCCATTACTTCAAGGTTAGGAAAATAAAACACGACATCTGCACAGTGAAGTTACAATAGTTAAAGCAAACTAAGACCACACGAATTTAAAAAGTAGACCTCAAAATGTTATCAAGTGACCAAAGAAAGTTACAGAACATAGCATAGGAACTTAGGTTCGAAGTTGTGTATTTTCCTGTGTGATATAAAAATCTAGAAAACTGTCTGGAAGGGTCTAGAACCTTCTTAGAGCAAAATGGCTTTCCCAGAGAGTGTAAAAGAGCTCGCCTAGGCCTCCTCAGTGCCCAGCGCCAACGCTGGCTCCTGTGGAGCAACCCCTGCCCGTGGCTGGAGGCGGTTTGTCCCGCTCTTCTTCCAATTTAGCCAACCGCAGCCTCCAGCTCTTGGCTCCTCGGTTCTCCCTCACGTCTTCTGTCGAAGTTTGTTTTAAGAAAAGATCTTGTGCAAGTCTTGTACTTTAATCGTGAGTTGAAAATGAGAGGCGCTGGCTACTCCTACAAGAAAGTTGTGCATTTCAGTTCTCTTTCTGATGCTGGAGAAGAAGGATTATCTCTTTTTAAAGACAGGTTAAAAAGTATCACAGATACAGTGAAAAAGGAAAGAAACTGCTGAAAGGGAAAGACCAGCTATGATGGAGGAAAAGAAGAAAAGCAAGGGGGAAGAAGCTCTGCAGATACCAGCTCAGCAGCGAGGACAGTCACGCTACGAGGCTCTGCTCGCTCACTGAGAGGAGAAGTCGGTGCCTACGCTGCTGCTTGTCGGAAAAACGACTTTGCAGTTAGCAATATGCAGGGTAACCACTGTTAATTTCCTATCATCTTGATTTGAAATTCTGTATTGTTTTTCTCTCTTTAAAATCAAAGAGAGAAAGCTCAGCGGATTAAAGTGCCTGCCAGCAGATGCAAGGGACAAGGGTTCAATCCCTGGGCCTGCTGTGCCAGCCTCGCCTCCAGGGCGCGCTGAGATGGCAGTTGAGACCGCAGGCAGGCGTGGTGGCGCACGCCTGTAATCCCAGCTCTGGGGAGGCTGTAAACAGGGGGATCACTACGAGTCCGATCTAGTAGTGAGACCCTGAACACCTTGCAGACCCTTCCCTAAAAAAATAAAAGAAAAGAAAATAAAGATATCAAATAGGCTAGAGAAAACAGTCTCTGGAAGGTTCTCTAGCAGGAGGCAGCGCGAGGTCGCAAGACTCACCGCCCCTCCTGCGGCCTTGGCGCACCCCCTTGCCCTTCTCCTCAGCTCTGCTCCTCCTCCTGCTCTAGCCCCTTCCCTTTCCTTTCTCTAGCAAGCAGGACGGTCTTTCTGTCCCCCGTCCTGCGCCCTTCAGTGCTGTCTCACTGTCTCCGGGGTCATCTGCATAGGTCTGACCTGTGTGCGTGTGTGAAGGTCTGAGAACACGCGTACGGCATAGGTGAGCCAGGCGTGCCCACGGTGTAGACGAAGGCCTGTGGAGACAGAAGAGTGTCCTCCCGAAGATGCCCAAGGCATAGCCCTGGGAACCAGGAAATGTACAAACTCCAGTGGCAAAGGGATTTCACAGCTATGACTAAAGATCTTTGCAAGGGGAGATAATTACGTATTATGGGGTGAACTCCACGTGATGGAGAGAATCCTTACATGGGAGTGAGGAAGACGAGGGGAACAGAGGAATCAGAGTTAGAAAAGGAATATGCAGATAGAAACAGGACAGAGAGTGGGAGAAGAGGGAGAGAAGTGGGGGAGAGAGACAGACAGACAGACAGAGAGACAGAGACAGACAGACAGACAGACAGGAGAGAGAGGGGAGAGAGGGGAGAAAAAGGGAGAGAGAGACAGACAGACAGACAGACAGAGAGACAGAGACAGACAGACAGACAGACAGGAGAGAGAGGGGAGAGAGGGGAGAAAGAGGGAGAGAGAAACAGACAGAGAGGAGAGAGGAGAGAGAGAGAGACAGACAGACAGACAGAGACCAAGAGGAGAGTCTTAAATTTAAAAATCCTGTAGGAAGTCAGGTGGCCTCTGGAAGCTGGGAAAAAATATGGGAACAGATTGTCACTGCGGTCTTCACGGAGGAAGGCAGCCCAACTGACAGCGTGGTTTGGGGTCGGGGACCTCCACTGTAAGCTGTAAGGTAATAGATGATGTTCTTTTATACCACAAAGTCTGTAGCAGTTTATTATAGCAAGACATAGTAGGAATGCTACATGACAGTACTTGTTACCGCAGGAATAACACCACGTGCGTGCATGCATGTGCGTGCGTGTTCGTGCGTGTGCGTGCGTGTGTGTGTGTGTGTGTGTGTGTGGTGAGTGCACCCCTGTGTGCATAGGCGGTGGACAGATTGTTCTTGTGCATATGCACAATGTACTGGTATGCAATCCATATCAGTATCAGAAAGGCTATAATGGGATTTTGAATTCAATTTCAGATACAAATAACTCACAGCTTTCTGTAACAATAAAATCACATCATGGTCATTTGAAAAGTTCATTTATTATATACCAATATACACTTTCTGTAATAAAAAAAATCCTCCCAATACATTGAACCATCTTATAAATGAAATATGAAAATAAAAATTTCATCTGCTTACAAATGCAGTTAAATTAACCAGCACAGGGCGCTGTAGGCCGTTTGCCCTGCGTGCGTGAGGCTCCTGTGCCCGAGGTGGGCACAGAGGTGGCTGTGCTCTAGGGCTTGGCCCTGTAGCAGTGCCCTCCAATAGCTATAATTACACATGGCCATATTTTCAAGTGAACCATTTAAAAATGTAAAATACTCAAAATATATACAGGTTTTATAGTTTCCTAATACTTTGGATTAATCTTTAATATATACATTTAAACACCTTCAAATTCAACACTTTTAAACATCCAGAAGACAATTTATTCCATTTTCTAATTTGAAAGCACAAACACAGTGGACGGTAGCTCCAAGGTGCCATTCCGCACAATTTTTCTGAGTGATCGTAACTTCAGAGTTCTGATAGTTTCTAGCAATGCTCAATTTCCATAACAAAGTACACCATTTTATAGTAACAAATACATACTTTCTTAGTCACACTTTGGAAAAACTATAGAAATATGGTTCAGTCTATTGAAATATGATATATGACACTCATATTGCATACTTAGCTTTACTAAACTACACAATGTACAACAAATGTTCTTGCCAGTGATTTAAAAAGAGAGCAGTGGACTCCATTAATTCTAGGCAGCGACAGCAACTTCTAATTCTAGTCCATGTGCGTAGGCTGTGGAAATTGGGAAGAACGACAGTCTATACTGCTTTGTCCTGCTAGCAAGACAAAGTAGTAGTTTCTGTGGACAACTACTTTCCATTGTAGTAAATGACAGATGAATGCTAGCAAACACCTGTGTCAGCTAAAAATGCATTAAATCTCATTTTAGACATATTAAATGAAAAGAGCAACCTTAGGGCTGTTAATGATTTACAAATAGATAATTCATTTTCTTACACGAGTCCATTATTGTAAACATCAAGGATGAGCATTACTGAGCTGTGTAACTTAGATGTCAAATTTAAAATGACTCCAGCGGACAGATAGACCCCAATGCACTTGCGAGCCCATCAGCTTGGTTCCCTGACCCCACTCCCAATCCTATAAATGCTTTGACTGTGAGAAAGAAAGCTACACGTGTAAAAATTAAAAATCAAATGTACACTCTGATGACTACAGCATAAGATTATATACACGCACACACGGCAAATCACAGTTTCCTGCTCTGAATGTTTATCAAATAAAAACGTATCAAACAATACTGGGCAGTTTCTCCACATGACCTGCGGTCTCCTAAAAATTCTGAATGAGAACGGAAGACGAGAGGGAGGGCATTGTTCACGGACGAAAGGGTGGCAGTGGGCCAGAAGTGGCGCTCACAGGCACCAGCCTCCACGGAGGCCGCTCAGCCACGCGCAGTGTGATGTTGCGATAAAGACCCTCTCTATATTTAGTGAGACGGGTTAGCATTTACCAAAACCATCCCTTGAGTGAAGCAGTTAGTAATTCAATGGTACGGGTGGTCTGGGCAAAATACTCCATTAGCGTTGCCACATGCGCTTGGCCCGGCGTCTGGTCACGCCTGTGCCTCCCAAGGACAGGCCGCAGGACCGGCGGTTGGCTCCCACTGGCCAACAGACCCACGGTGCTGAGTGCAAGGCAGGGAGAAGGCCTTGGGTGGCGACAGCTTCGCCCCCAGGGCATCTTGGTAGGATATTCTGAGAACACGACTTTTCATTACATTATGAGGAATACAGGTGGGGAGCGGGAAGGGACAAAGCACATTATACGGTGACCATTCCATGCAGCCACCCTTACTCTGCTTGCGTGACAGCAAGCACACACCTTGATTGTCCCACAGCGCTCTAGTGAAACCTGGGTAGAAGTGGGCAATGCAGAATTAAAACATACCAGCGGCCCTCCTTGCAGAGAGCCACGGATTTCGCTCGCAGGAGTCTAATGACGTGACCAGCAAACAGCTCAGGAATCCTCCCGGCGCCACTTCCTACGAATACTCTTCCAATCAAGGCACCGCAAATGTCTCTTGGCACAGAACTTGCCACCATTTCCAGTAGGAAAGGAAGTGTTTTCCTTTAGGTTAGTGGTGCTTGGAGCTCGGAGGGTCGTAAATCCAGTCAATGATAATGAGCGCCATGCTTCCAATCATGAAGATGACGCCAATCAGGAGGAAACCTAGAGCCTGCAATTCAGAGACAACATGCGAGGGGAGACAGAGGCCATCACTTGTGCAAAGTGACACCTTTGTTTGCATGTTTTATGAAAGTGTTACTCACAACACGCTATCTAACAGTTTAACAATAGTCCACAACCGTTGGACCAACTTCATTATCTAACACATCTGTCAATTCAGAACCCACTTGAGACAAAGGAACTATAGTGGAGAGACAGGCCATAGAGTTTCAGTGATACAGAAGGGATAAGCTGATTTGACACATCAAAATAATACCATTTTTCCTGGTCATTAGAGATTAAATGACGGAAAAATATGTAATGACCTTTGGAAGCCTAATAGGTTTTTTAGGTGAAAAAGAGCAGATAAAAAAGAGTAGTATGTATGATTCCAATTTTATAAAGCAAACAAACAAAAACAAAACCTAATATGTGTTACATCTTTATGAAAAGGACAAATATATATTCCTACAAAACAGGTATCCATCAGGAAGAAAAACCTTGCTAAACTTTTCTAAAGATTTATTTATGTATGTATTTCATACAGGTCTCGCTACGCAGCTCAGACTCATAGTGATCCTCGTGATCCTCTTGTCTCAGCTGCCCCAGCTCTGGGATTATAGGTGTGTGCCACCGTGCCCCATTTTGGGGCTGGCATGGTGCGAGGCCTCCATGGCAGGCAGTACTGGGAATTGAACCTGGGTCCCTGTGCTTGCAAGGCAAGTGATTAGACTACTGAACTATTTCCCCAGCCCTTGTATAAATATTTTAATACTAAATTTCTTGAGACATCACGAGACTAACACACATGACCTTCGGCCTCTGCAGCCAGCAGAGGTGCTCATGGCAGTGGCCATGCACCTCCCGATGTACGCATGCTTATAACATAAATAAACTACTTTAGAGTTTTCACACTAGAAGACGAGCTAGCTAACTATCCCACACAGATCAGCCTTCTGATTTTCTATATAAGAAAGCAGCAGAGCTTTCACCAGCACGGGTCTAGGACAGCGATGGAGAGTCTGCTAGAGATGCACGCCCACGCTGTACGCTCAACCCCACTTATTTACTTGCCGAAATGCCAACACTGCAAGGAAACCTCAGTACTGAGGTTTTCGTTTAGAAAAAACAACTCTTACCTTAACATCTTTTGTCTCACAAGAAAACCAAACAGCGCGTGTGACATGGGTACGTCAACACTGGCCTAAGCAATGATTTTGCTCATTTTATATCTGGTCAGACTAAAAATGGGTTGCAAACAGCTTAAGTAACTTGGCCCAGTAACACTGCTGTCAGAGTCAGGGCACGGAGGACGAGAGAGGAGGGACTTCAGGGGCAAGGTGATGAGAATGGCTTTGGATACTAAACTTTCTCGAAATCCCTGAACTATCTCAGATGATGAAGGCAAAGATTCAGAGCACATCAGTAAGAAGCCAGTTTCTCAAGCCTTCATGTAAGATCTGATAGATATACAGTACGATGTACAGTATGATGTTCAGTATGATGTTCGGTATGATGTACAGTATGATGATAGGTGCACAATTTGCAATCGTCAACTTTTGGAAAAAGCGCCCAAGTGGTGACAGGATGAAGAAGATTATTTAAAAAATACAATGGAGTTCGCCTCCACTGCAGTAAGGGATAGGCTCCAGTCATCCCTAGGAAAATGGATGCACCCTGAGACCGCAACCTTAAGTGAAGTCAATCAGATACACGCGTGTAAGTACCACACTGTCTCTGTGGTGTGAGGAACCGAAAGTGTAAATAGGAACCAAAATGTGTAAAAAGTGTTAGGAAACAGGAACACGGCGTTCACATGGGGAGGTGACAGGGAGAGGGGGAGGAAAGGAAAGAAGGAAAAATTTTTTAAAATTAGAAAAACAAATATGGAAGCAAAGCCTTGTGGGTGGGGAGGAGAGAAGAGGTTGGAGGGAGGGTTGGGGGATGGGGAAAAGAAGACGTTATATCCCGTGCAGGTACGAATTAGCTATGACAACTGCCATCATTATGTATCTCTAACATGTAAATAAAATCTAATTTTAAAATAGTTAATATAAGATCTTCAGCTGTCACTGGACACACCGAAACAGCACGTGTTTACAGTACGTTTCAGTAGTCCTCTGTGGAAAAGAGCTCTGTACTTCCCAGTTTAATAAGATAATATTTTATATGTAAAGGGGGTCACTAGAGAACAGATGTTGCCCCCCGCCTTTATATCTTAATCCAAACCACAAGACAGCAGGCTACAAAGAGGGAAAATTAAAGCAGCCCGGACTTCACACTCAAAACACAGCTTTGTCTGCTTACTCTGCTGGGGTACAAAGTCCTTCCTGACAATTCCACGGGGGGAGAGGGGGGTGCCCCACTAGCACCTGACTCGGAGGAGGGCTGGACGCAAGTTGACTGCTCTTGGAAGAGAAGAAATCCTCGACTTAGCTGCCTGCCAGGGACCCCCCTCTTCTTCCCCAGGAGAGGGGACCAGCCCAGGCGTGGTGTCGGATTCTTTACTGCTGCGTTTTTCTGCGCCTCATGTATTTTCTGGTTTGTGCTTAGTTGGAAATTGAGTTGGAATGGGAGAAATTGCAAGCCTTACTTACCCCGATCTTTTGAGGTGACCTAAAAGGTTCTTTCTTGACCAGTCTAAGGTAGAAAGCTGCTGGGAGGATGAAGATCAGCATCGTGGCGGAGGAGGCCCCTAGGGAGAGAAGCAGGCGCGTGAATTTCCAGCGTGGCGGGTCTTCCCAGAAAGCAGACACAAGAGCGCGCATGCTTGAGAAACCAAAAAAAAAAAAAAAAAAAGAGCCGCCCTGGACTTCTTAGCCCTGAGAGGAGGCACTTCAATGACATCGGCTGGTCTGGGTTGCTTATTCACACAAGGTATGCTTATAAAAAGCAAATGTTCTTAACATCACAGCTGCATAAGATGCATAATATGCAATGAAAGGCTGAAACGTAATGCAGATTCACAGAGGATTAGCAACCCAATAAGGCCATCCTAAGGAGGTTGGACTCATTGCAGACCTTCCTTCCCAAGTTATCTATGCACAATTTTTGTAAATATTGTTTTTAAAATTTGAGTAAATCCTCAACCAGAATGAAAAATTATGTATATAGTGGTAGTCCGAGCAATTAAGGGAAAAGAAACGCTTCTAGTGCCTCCCTCCAGTTGTTCTGACCGCGTCTTTGCGTGGTCAGCCCGCACCCCAGACGCTTGCGTGGTGGGGGAGGTGTCCCTTCCTGACGTCCCTGATGGTGGTTTGGGATCCAGGTCGTCCTCCCTTTGTCCCCAGTCAAGGTATACACTGTTTTCCTCTTTGGTCACAATGCAAGTGGACTAAGACCTGTAAGCCAGTGCCCAGCCCCTGCTGGGAAGGAGGAGAGGCCCCAGCAGGGCCACGGAATCCCAGGAGCCTGTCACGGACCTGGATCCCGAGCACCGCACGCCCGGCACTGGCTCCCTGACTACCATGTAAGGAGGAGTAAGCTGGGGTTGACCACATCAAAGCCCTTCTGAAACTTACCGATGAATCCGAAGATGTATTTTATAGTTGGCACTAGGATGACCAGGACATTATTAAGCACAATAATTATGGCGGCAATCACGAAGTGTCTGGTCCAGCTGAAGGGTCTTCTGGGAAACAACAGCGTGGTCACCGACGTGCGAATCTGTGACAGAAGCAGCCAGGGGCAAGGTCAGTCACTGTTTGATGACTTTTTTCTTATTATTTCATACTTTTTCGTTTTTCTACAACAGTTTTTCTTTTTCTTTAGAAAGGATTGCGGGGGCTGGGGAGATATAGCTCAGTAGAATAAGCCCTTGCCTGGCAAGTGCAGGGTCCTGAGTTCAATCCCTGGTACCACAAAAAACAAAACAAACAAAAAATACTAAACCTAGAAAGGATTACTAATTCATCCAAATATTGTTTATTGACCTAAAATATACAAAAGGTAGAATTTACTACCTCAACTACTTCTTAAGTGTAAAGTTCAGGGTATGAAATACATTATATTGTCGTGTCGTCTTAATGCTGAACTTGGATGTCTAACAGCATCAGTCCTCCTTGGTGGTGTATAGTTTGTTCATTTTCTCATCTTTTAGAGTTTTGGGTTAAGAATGATCTCAGTCAGAAAGAGATAAATAGCAGATAAGCTGCGCAATCTAGACCAGACTCCCGTTGATGTTGGCCAAGTTGTCTTGTCTGGTTGGTTTAAATGTTAAAGGTGAGCTCAGAACTTACTTTCGCTATACTGCCAAAGAAATCTCTACAAGCCTGAATTTTTCTTTAGTTGCTGTTATGTTTAACATTTTTCTGCTTGACACTTTCTGGGTACTCCTTTTACCTTCTTATCCATAGATTATAAATCCATAGAAGGCAGGGAATAAGATTGACTGCTTCTCAGAGTGTCTAGGTTAGTGCCCCGTATGACAAGCAGGCAATTAGCAAGCGTCAAGTTAAACTGACAGTAGGGACCTTTTTCTTCCTGTCAGAGCCCGGGACAGATTTTGGCCCTCTCTGAAGAGTGGCTGACGTAAGTAGGAAAAAGGTGGAGGGGCTCATTTGCCCACGCTGCTCAGGCCACTGTGGCCTAGGTGGCTGGAGACCCAGGAGGCGCAAGGAGGGTCCACAGTGAATGCACAGCTGCTCACAAAGTGGTCAACACGCTCATCTTGGGAACGCACCGAAGGGTGCTTGTTCCTTGTTTTACTTAGTGGAGTTTCTCCACTGGATTTTCAATAAGTGAGCGCTTCAGTCAAGCTAGGACTTTGCATTTGGAGAAATTCTGGCCTTGATTTTTATTTACACAGTTCAAAAGTTCCAGTGGCTTAGAGACAGGAACTCACTCAAAAGAGAGAGGATGTAAAATACATCTTGAAACATGTATGAACAACAAAAAATGCAGGCTAAATTGCTTGCAGTCTCTCATGGGACATTCCTTTCATACCACCCCGAATTAAAGCCATCTGTTTAGGGGGAAGAGGGAAGTTCATCGCAGGAGTGGCAAACCGGACAGTCCTTGAGAATGTTTGGAGGATGACTTGTAAAGGATCTGAAAAAACGGATTAGTGAAAATGACGAGCCTCGTTTTGAAAAGCACGCCAAAGAGGCGCATGATGGGTGGACGGCATTTTTTCCTGTAGCGGGCGGCACACTCGATGTTATGGCCCACGACGAGTGCTTATTCAGCATTGCTCTATGTGATCTAACCCACAGGCTCAAGTGTGAGGACTCGTCCGACTGTCTTCAACTCACAGAATAAATAAGCCGAACGGAGGCTCGTTTTCCAGCCAGATGTCCCATGTGCGGGCTGTTTGGAGCCCTTCGTTGAGATGGTGCAGCTTGCCGATCTGTGAGTTTGTGAAGCTGTTACCTGTACCTAAGGGCTTTGTGTGTGAACGCAGTTTCCTGTGGTTTCGTGGCTTCCAGAAAGACCCAGGCTTTGCCTAGTCACGTGAGAGAGGACAGACTGGTAGAACGGTCGGCGTCTGCAGCAAGCGCTTTGTCCTCATAGTGAATAATGAGCACAAACATGGCACAGAAGAGCCAAAAAGAATATGGCGCTGCATAATAGGGCACTACGGTGAAGAGGGAGACAGGCCGGCCACGGCGGTGGCCACGGAAGAGAATAAGAGGGAAACACGCTGGCCACGCTGTGGTAAACGCAGCCTGGGACTCAGCCTGGGCTCAGAAGTCTTCTGCAGTTCTCTTGTCCTTGTCAGCACTGGAGGAGACCGGCTCAGCGCCGCAAGCACTGCCGGTCCACTTGTCTGCAGCCTGCTCCTTTGCTGGCATCAGCTGGTAAGAATGTGGAAACGTGGGTTGAGCACTGCGGGGAGGAGGGCAAGGCCCGGCCACAGCGGGCCCTGGCCCAGAGAGCTCTGTGCAGCTCTGGAGCAAGGAGCTGCCTCCAGAGAGCATGGCCTGAACCCTGCTGTTAGGGGGTGCTGCGGTTGGATGCCAGGGCCTGCTGGAGGGGAGGAACGCGTGGTGGAGATGGGGTACGCGGCGAGCGCCCTGACTCTGAATTATAAATAAATATACTTGGTCCTTTAAACATGGCTCATATCTCCACTTCTAGGGACTGCTGTAGGGATGGGGTGTCAAAAATGCCACCCCGCTGTCACTCTGGCTGTTTTTTCTGTCTATGCCCGCATCAGCTTCAGTCCCAAATGATTAAGCGGGACTGCCCCGAAAGGCCTCGCCCGCGTCCTCCTCACTTACACATTTGTCACACACACACACACACACACACACACACACACACACACACAGCAAAAACAAGCAAGCGAGCCCTTATGCCCTTATGTTCTGGGGCTTTCGGAGAGCGCCCCGTTGCTATTTGCTACAGGAAGGGAAGCACCAGCCGAAAGCTGCAGCGGGTCGACCTGAACCCCAATGGGGCGTGTCTGCTTTGGTGGCTCTCCAGGAGTTGTCGAGGCGAGTAAGGGAACTTCTGTGCTGCCCCTTAGAAGTCCACCAGCAGAACGGTGCGGTGTTTGACATACTGAAAATCTTGGCTCTAAGTTGTAAGAAACAAACCAAGAAAAGTACCGCTAACGTCACCCGTCCCTTTGCCGAAGCTGAGTCTGGATTTCACCTTATTGGATTTTACCAGGGCAATGGTTAGACCTACGTCTCTGGTTCCACCGCATCCACAGAGGTTTGATTCTTAGCCTAGGTCCTCACTCACCTTGACTTCCTATCAGCAGAAAAACAGCCTATGTTTGCTGGAACGCACAGCTCGTGCATTTCAAGAAAAGGCAAATCTGCCCGGTGAGTGCCTTGCTTAGCAAGCGTTGCTGAGCTCACGCTGCGAGCCTGTCACTGCGCACGTGCATCCCCAGTGACCTGGGGCCCGTGGAAGGGTCCTGACCGCAGACCACTTCCTGGCACTCTCGTGTGAGCGGATGCAGCCGGTGCTGCACGCCGAGTATAGGCAGCGTGGTGCCCACACTGAAGGGGAGTGGGTAGTTATTTTTCTGACCTTTGGTTCAGAGATCTAACGCCTGCAAGCGATCCCTGTTCCTGGAGATCAGACTGATCCCAGGGCTTGCTCTCCTCTCTTTTCTAAAAGGACTTTGGAATTTTTTGATGTTGGGGCAGTGTTCAGTGATAAATAAAAGACTGGCTTTTGTTCACCAGCCCAGCAATGGCAGCCATCCGTTTTACAAGGCACTGAGCACTCAATCTCCCTCCTGGCTGCTGCCTACCCATCTGGCCATGGCCGTGGCCAGGCCCATCAAGTGGTTGGGACCATGGCCGCAAAGCACTATGGGTAGGGCTTCTGAGTCAAGTGACACAAAAGTACATCTTTCACACAACACTTCGCTCCTTCAGTGAGGCGGCTCTTCAGATGTGCCAGACTTAGTTGGCGACACCTTGACCCACACCAAGAAGGAGTCCGGACATTCTTTCCTCACAGCGATGTCTGGCTTGGGAATCTGACCCTGCCGTGCACTGTCTGGGCCGCAGCTGTCCGCTGCTCTGCTCCCAGGGTAGAGCTGGTTTTAGACCGAAGCTGCGCATATGTCATTTGAAATCCTCTCAGATACGTTCGAGGGAGGATGTCATTTAAGAGTAAATGATCGGCTCCCCTAATCATCAGGATCTGATTTCATGCGAAAGGAATGCACCAGCACACACTCCAGACACAAGCTGCATTTAAAGCAACCGCAGGGCTCTGGGCCCTGCCCAGGACATTCTCCACACTATAGTGCTGGTTTCTGTGCTGCTTATTTTTTTTTTACTCCTAAAATGAAAGAGTAAATTTAGTAGCTATGAAAAGAGAAGAGTTGGCAGGTGGGTAAGGACTGGGGCTTCTCCCCAGGCGGTGGCTTAACACACGAGGCCCAAATCGCCCCCGCCAGCCCCACTCCCTGGTAATCCCAAAGCAAACCAACCGCTGTGTCAAGCGCCTAGGTTGGGGGTCCTGCGGCGGGCATCGCTTTGGGTGGGGCTGGGGAGAAGTGTGATGAATAATGGAACTTTTTTTTTTTTTTTTGAAATTCTGTCCTAGCATGTAATTTATCAGTGTGCATGCCTTCCTCATGGCCTTCTGGGCCAGAGAGGTTACGCTGACAGTGAGCGTCACGGTAGCGCAGCAGGCAGGAAGCCCCCGGAACACCGCCCAAGCCGTGGTAAAGACGCGGCGCGATGCACAGCTCAGGTGGTTTCGGCTCTCACGTTTCAGACGTTCTCTGAACTCTTGCTCATTTTCCCCAATCCACAGCTGTCTGAATCTGACGCCTTCTGGGTTTGAATTTAAAAATAAATTCAAACGATTTTCTCCCTGCATTTAAAAATGCCACCTGAAAGTATTTCCTATGTCTACCTATACATGGTCCCTGTTAGGGGCTCCAGAATGCCAGGTGAGAATAATAATGTCCTTGGGTGCCGCAACCGCCAGCTTGCATTATAATTAAAACCACGTGGACTCAGGCCTGGTGCCAACCAGGTTTCTACCACCGGAGATGCGGGCACTTACCGGGAACAGGACGATGGGCACGGTGAGTGTGACGGCCACCAGGACCGCCAGGCGCACCATGAGCAGAGGGGTGTCAAAGGTGTAGACCTTGCTGTACGCGTGGAGCAGCTCGTCTTCAACCTCCCCTGCAAGGGAGAGAAGGGAGTGAGTGCGGCTGCCCGGGGCTGCCGCCGCCACACCGGTTGTTCTCGGCATGCTATGGAGGGGCCCCGAGACAGCGAGCAACTCGGGAGACCAAGGCGCCTCTGTGCTTCTCTCAGAACTCTCAGCTGCAAGGGCAGAGGCGCGCAGCTGCAGGAGGGGGCAGGACCCTGCCAGCGCCCTGTGTGGGGTCGCTGGTGGGACAGCAAGTCGGCCTCTTGGTGCGGATCTCCAAGCCCCCTCTGGAGACTCTAGGACTCATTGTCTCTGACACGTTTCAACAGTGACAGCTACGACCCCATCCCAGCACTGTAACGCACACTCCTGGGCTTTCTCAAGGTTTGTCTGTCTTCTGGAACTCTTCAGAGGAAGTGACCGGTGAGGATGAGTAACATGATTTCTACGGAAGCCCCAGAGAGTGCTGCACAAAAATGAAACCCTGCTTGAGAACACATCCACCCAGAATCCCAGCTAAGAAGGCCAGGAGACATTGTGGAATCGGATGCAGCTTGATGTTCCATTGCTCTTCTCAAGGTCAGACCAAAAGGGATAAAAGGGCTTTTTATGTTATCGACCCCAACTTGCATTCACCACAGTCAGCAGCAAGTTCATGTCCAATCCAAGCAACTGCTGGGTTAGAACTCTAATATAAGGCAAAAAGAACACAGACCCACGCCAGTGACGGTCCACCACCATGCCGTTCACTCCCCAACTCAACAGTCAACTTAGCAAGTCAGTCAAGAAAAATCCAGAAGTTACAGAGACTTATACAAAAGTATATTTAGGCAGAGGGGCTGGGGGTTCGATCCCCAGGCTTGCCCTGCTGGTCCTGCCCCCAGGGGCACTGAGATGGCAATGGAGACTGAACGTGGTGTTGTGTGCCTGTAATCCCAGCCCTTGGGAGGCTCTAAATGGATGGATCACTAGGAGTCCGATCTAGTAGTGAGACCCTGGACACCCTGTAGACCCTTCCCCCCAAGCAAAGTATTATTTATATTGAAACATTGATTAGTGTGGACATATGCTACCTGGTCTATATCTGGCTGCATTACATGACCTATAGGGCCACATTTTACGGAAGAAATAACAATAATGATATTCCTTTTGGGCACTATTAAAAGTTCAAAAGAGAAAATATATAATATGTGTAATACTCAAATATGGCCACGGTTAGGTTTTTTTTCCTTCGTTTTTGGTTGAATTTTCTTCAGTTTTGTAGATATTCCCGACTGAAGGAAATTCTGTTATATCCTTCTCTTTCTTAGGAAACCATTACCTCTAACAGAATAGAATAAAAATGAGCCTGACACTCCACCTCATGCCCCAAGCTGCCTGAGGGGACCCGACTGCTGAATAAGAAGCAAGGCCAGCCTCGCGCACACTGCCAGCTTTCTGCTGCCCTCCCGGCAGTTATTTCCTCAAAAGCCCTGCAGCACACATAACCATGTTCATTCTCATTGCTTCTGGCCTGCAATGGGCCAGACGGTCTAGCTAAAGAAAGAGCATCTGTTCCCGAAGGAAAGGAACCGAACTTGAGAGATTTTACAGTAAGACGCACGTGAACTCACACGCTATTGGCCAGGTGGGCCCTGGGCTCACTTCCTAGGTCAGCTGACAGAGCAAAGCCTCAGGTTTGTGTCATCTACAGACCATGCAGCTTACGGAGGGTAAGAAAAGAACTGCGCCTGGGAATTCACAGTCGTAGCAGGACGCGCAGCACCCGTGTGAATGACTCTGGCAGCGTGACCTACCGTAGAACGTGAGGTAACCAAAGAGGGCAGCCAGTAGGTACATGACGAGCATCCCGGTGATGGAGATGTTTGACACTGTTTGCATCTTCTTCCTGGATCGACTGAAATAAAAAGAACATTGATTTTAGTTGTTTAAACATATGAAAGTATCACTTATTTCATAAAGAATATCAAATGAATATGTGTCTACTGCTAATCATGAGTGCATGTCTAGTCCATAAAACATATCTGATTTAGGTTTGTCCTGAAGAGCTAAGGAGGGGTTGTTTCCGTTTTCCTTGAATATTTGGTTTACTCAATTCTGGAAGCGATCATTTTCCCAGAAAAAGACTAGCTTATTTCATGTCAATAAACAAGGCTGACTATGAATAATTAATATAATTGACATAGGATCGAACTGGTTCCTAATGTAAAAAGCTTTTGCATTTCACAGTGAAATGAGCTTAATGAGAAAGAGAAACTACAGGAACCAGTGGAGCATTACTGCTAAGGGTTGAGGCCCCTAGAAAGCTTGAGATTTTTACCTGCACAAATTCTGGAAACCGTTCTAGAGCGTACCTACCCAACGGTCAGTGTGCGGGCTTCCAGATTCATGCTACATGTGATTTTCAAAGTAAATCAAAGACATCATAATGGTTAAAAGTGGTTCCAAAATTTTTTATGAGGTAAATTAGAATTGAAGGGGAAAGATACCGCTAATGTCTGGGTGAAAAATCCTGAGAGTGGTTATACGAGGCCCTGACTTAAGGGAAACAGCTACAGTGGGGTCAGCCCCTTCTTATTCCTATGGGGATGTCAACAGTTTCAACAGACAGAGAATATGAATGCATCACAGACTACCAGCTGGAAGAAACAGGGTTTCCTGGGCAGTGTCTCCCTTGTACAGATGAGACGGCGAAGACCAGATACTGGCACGACGCTTATGGTTGCGTGCCTTTGGGTGAAGGTCAGAAATTGACCACCTGTGTCCTCCAAGGTCTAGGAAGGCCACCCCAACCCTAACTGTTGGTCTTCCAAGGTAGCGTCCTCTCTGGTCCAGGTGGTATTGATTATTCCCATCCAAATTCCTATGCAGATTCCTTATGCCTGTCGGAATCACGGGCTCCTCTCCCACCGCCTTTGACCCCCTCTCCTACCCATTATATCAGAGGGAGAAGAGACAGGAAGCAGAGGAGGTCGCGCAGCGCATGCTCCGAGTCGTGCCTCACTGAGTACAGTACCCTACTGCTGCATATTCGTAATGTGAACTTTCTCCCGAGAGAAAGCTCTAAGCTGTGCTCCTTGTAAAGCACCTCTGGGCATGTGAGCGTATTTTCAAAGCGAATTAAGATGCTAAAACGATGGGTGCCTTACTCTTTAAGTTCACTGTAGATGGGAAGGACCTCGGGGTGGCAAACAAAAGCAAATGCTAGGATAGGAATTGCATAGGCCGTCTGTAAAACAAAGACAAATGTTTAGCATTCCAACAGAGACGGCCATCTCAGGCCATCTCAGTTTATGAAACAAAAACCCAGAAGCCACACTACTGAGTTTGCGAGGAACCCAGGTCTCTAACTTACCCGGGAGTTGAATATAAAGTATTTTGGCTGACACTTGTCGTCATGAGCTTCAAACTCTACTCCAGTGCTGGGAAGAGAACTCTTGGCCTGGCTTTCCTCCAGCCCCGTGGGGTTGCGGTGCGTGTAGTCCATCATGAAATTCACGCCAGCACTGTCGGAGTTGTTGGGCAGCGTGATCACGTGCACCGGGAGCGTGCCGTTGAGTGTCGTGTTTCCAACATTGTGATCCAGCACAGGCAGAGGACAAGGTATTTCAAATTTCTTGTAAATCACCTGAATCCAGTCATTTAAGAAAAAAAAAAAAAAAGTTAAGCTTTTGAGGAAAAATAATAAATAAAAATCCATATATGAGGTTGGGGTGAGGAAAATCAGTCAAAGATTATTTTTAAACTAATGAGCCTTAGCGATTCCCTCCAGCCTGGGTTCTAAGAGAAAAGCTGGAAGTCTGCTTGGCAGCCCGGCCCACAGGGCTGGGCAGGGTCAGTAAGCTCAATTTTATGAGGCCATCGCAAGCCTTTCATGTACTTCTGAGACAATGATGGCCATCTCCTTGCTACATTTCCATCTCTTATTTCTTCAAGCTAACTGCATGGGCCATCAAAATTTCCTTTCTCTTCTGCTTCTTTAGGGAAACACTTTACAAGTCTGGCATCCATGATGTTCCAAAAAAAACCTCGGTCCGTGGTAGTGATGGAATTTCCTTAATTACACTGCTGTTGGTCTCTCTCTTCTTGGGTCAGATATGGAAGAGAAAAGCTGATTCACGCGACTATGGGGGTAGCCCAGTGATGTCTCCTCTAGACTTCTTAATTTCTCCTTTCTCTTGCTAAGTGCTGGGTTATTATGGCCCATTGTCCAAGTATTCACGCAGTGTGCGTGGAACATGCCCTTGGCAGTGGCCTTGACATCCTAACTCAACTATTTTTAAGTTCATGACTGCTCTTTTGTCATTCCAAATTGAAACACAATGAAGTTGCGGGTGATCCAGGAACAAAAACAAAGTCACCAATGCAGGCACCAAAGCGTCTTGTGCTTACCACGCTGCAAGAATCATGGCAACAAACCACTTACCACACTGACAAAAAACACCATGCAGGTAAGAGAAAAGCCACTGGTATAGCCAAGGTAACCTAGCAGAGAGGAGAAATAGTTTCAAAGGTGCATGTGACATTTACGAGTAGCTTACCTGTTAGACTATGAAATAAAAATATTTTCCCTTAGAGAATGACTTTACCTAAATTTTTAAGAAGAGAGAGTGGAAGAATAATTCCCAGGGACACAAATATGACGAGGTAGTTGCCGTTGAGGTACCACTCCCTAGGAGAGGAAAGATGAGAGGGTCAGGACCGGAAAAGAGCGGGCAGGATGAGTCGTGGGGTGCGGGGAGACCACATCAGGAAACATACCCAGAGTTCTCTTCAAGTCCCATGAATGCTCTGATCACTTCGGGTAGTTCATATTTAATAATGAAGAGGTAGCTGGACATCGCTAGGAGGGAAAACGTGGCAACTCAGTGGCCTGTACCGCACCACAGTCACACGCAAGCTGTACAGAAGCCATGACACCGGGAACACCAGTTCTTGTTGCTAAGGTGAATGCCTAGGCTCCCACACAGAAGGAGAAGCCATGGTGTCACTTGCCTGGCTTCCAGGTTCTTCTCTGGGTTACTTGCTCAGCCCCCTCGCTTTGATGTGTGGATCACTGCTAAGGAATCAGTGGATTCTGCACTCAAGCCAGCTCCCAGGCTCTCAGGGGAGCTGCAGGTCCAGCTCGGCAGCCTCCCTGTTGCCAGTCACCGTGGTCTGCACTGGGTGAGCCTATCTCAGGATTTGGGGGCAATGGCCCAGCAGTAAGGGCTTGGGCTAAAGAGGGCGGGACCCAGGCGGAGCTGGGCAGATGCTCTGATCCCCCGCTTCCCAGGTGGGCACATACATACATACATCTGTGGCTTCCCTCCCTGCGGGGCACGCAAAATCAAGGACCACTGATTCTTTAAAATGGAATCTTTCTGGATATATATATATATATATATATATATATATATATATATGATAGCTTCTCCCCTCTTCATAAATTAAGGTTTTTGTCTTTCTTCTTATATTCTACCCTGTCTGGTCAAGTAAGAAATTGCATAAAGTGGCAGAATCATGACGACCTTAGCAAGCAGTATCCAGAATGCTCCTGACCTGTTCTGAAAACCTAGTGAACTCTATAAACTTTTTCCAGGAAAAAAGAATCTGTGTACATATGTAAAACATTACAACTCTGCCTGTAATTTGAAAATGTTCTGCAACCTGCCTCCCTAGCCCCATCCATTCATTCAGTGAATTATAACGCTAACTTGTTAATCAGGCATGGTAAAAAAAAAAGACTTAACTAAAAATAAAACTGATGAATTTTACATGAGAGCTCTAAATGTGTGCTATTTTCTTCTATGCATGATGGAGATGGAGTCAAAGGCAGGTAGGGCCAACTCCAAAAAGAGGGCTCCAAAATCTTGTTCTTTACTCAAGGAGCTTAAAATATTCATTTTATATTCATATATATATCCTGAAAGCCAAGCTTAGAGAGATAGAAAGATGTGTACGTGTGTTTGTGTTTTTGTGTGTGTGTCTGTGTGTGTGTGTGTGTGTGTGTGTGAGAGAGAGAGAGAGAGAGAGAGAGAGAGAGAGAGAGAGAAGAAAGACAGACAGACATTGAAGACATTTAGACAGAGACAGAAAGGACACATTCAATGGTGGCATGTTAGGGTTGAATGTCTTTAAGAGACATTGAGAGAGTGAGAGAAAACAGCCGGTACAAAGAAAGTGTGGAAGCCTTTTTAAGTATGAGAATCATGCTAGCACTGCCGGATAACCGAAGAGCCCATTCTGGTTTGATGCAGCGCCATGTGTGGAGTTGACAGACACAGAAATGGACGTTGGTAAGAAAGGCGGGTGGAGGATGTAACCAGACTCCCGTGTCTGGATGATATGTGTAAATTTTTCCTGGAGAATAACGAGGACAAGTCAAGAGTTCTATGCATGGGAGAAGCAGGCATGGATTTGAATTTGAGAAGGTGAAGGGTGAAGTGGAGATGTGCTCAGGAGAATTTCAAGGTAGGGAGAACCGTTACAGGACTCCTGCAGCGGTCTTTACGGTGCTGAGGCAGAGGGAGGAGAGACTCAAGAGGGCAAATGGACGAAATTCGGTATTTGATTGGAAGTAGAGAGTGAAAAGGCACCAAGTTGACCTAGGCCCAGGTCTCCAGCACAGGAATTTGGATGGCTGGGGTTTGCCGGCCCCGTCCCTGGGGCCCGCTGAGACAGTGGCTGAGACTGGCACCCCTGTAATCCCAGTGCCTGGGAGGCTGAAAACAGGAGGATCGCTGCGAGCCTGAGCTGTGTAGTGAGACCCCGTAGACCCTGTACTTAAAAACCTTCGGATGGCTGCCGGTGGCATTCACAGGGAAAAGAGAACAGAGGAATGGAACAGCAGCTTGGGAGGCTGCGTAGCAAAAGAAGAAAGCGCGCCGGTGTGAAGACTCAGCTGGACCGTGCCGGGGGAGCAGTGGGCAGGATACCCCAAGGATGGGTCCGTCCTCCTGCCCAGGGTCAGAGACACAGCTGCGCCGTAGGACGCCGTGGGCACCGTCGAGAATGCTCTTGGAACACATGCACCTAGGCTCTGCTTGGGAAGCTCTAATTTATCAGGAAGCTTAGCCAAGGGGTCTTTGGTTCAGGCCGCTTGCACCCAGCCAGACATCTGCTTGGCACACGCCCCGGGGAGCCTCCCAGTGGGGCGGCCGCGCGCAGCCCAGCCTGGGCCCTGCCCCTCCTCCCCCAGCACCACAGCCGCTCTCCTTCCCATAGCGCTGCACGGCCCAGGCCAACCCCGGACACAGCCCCTGTGCTGCCAGTGACAGAAACAGCACGGATGCGTTTGATTTTAAAATCAATAATGAATGCCTCAAGAGCACCAGAAATCAAGCAAGGTTCTATCATATGTTCAACTCAGAGGGTTCATATATTATTGTATTCCTAGATACGGCTATTTTCAATTAAACAATGGCAGCGAATCTAAGAAGTTTTATTTCTGAGACTGAAAAATAATAGATCAGGTTGGCAGGTTGGTTTTTTTTCCTCTGTAAAGTGCTCATTTGTTGCCATGCTGTTTGCTTGCTGGCTGGCCATGCTCTAGGAAGTTTACAGGGCCACTGAGAGTCACACACTCTTACCGCCAATGTTCTGCATCATAATGGAGACAAAAGCTCCAATTTTTCCAGGCCATCCAAATGCCTTCTCCCCTAGTTTTTCATAAATTAGCGACCCTACAATGAGAGAGAAAATAATTTATATTTATCTATCTATCTATCTATCTATCTATCTATCTATCTATCTATTTATTTATTTTGCGGAACCGGGGAATTGAACTCAGGACCTTGCATTTGCCAGGCAGGCACTTGTGCCATGGAGCTATCTCCCTGGCCCTGACAGTAATTTTTAGAGAACTGTTTAATGATGGAAATACTTCCATCATGTAACTCTCCACTCGAGTTTCAAACATGTGAGCCATGTGAAAGAGAAATGATGAACCCGAAAGGTGAAACTTCAAAAAGCAGTGAGCAATCGATCCGTGTGTTCTCTGGACAACAAGCAAGGGGCTCCCTCATTAGAACTGCAGATAGCAAGTTGGGTCAGTTCTTTCTATCACCAACTGTTACGGGTTGTGTCTAGTTGTCCCCCAAAGCCTCATGCTGTCCCTGGGCTGGCTTTTCGAGTTTTTGGTTGATTCATGGTCCACTGTTGGGATTATGGGTCTTAGTATTGCATGCACTGTTGGGATTATGGGTCTGAGTGTTTCACCCACTGTTGGGATTATGGGTGTGAGTGCTACATGCACCCTTGGGCGGGAGCCTGCATACAGCGTGAGGGAGGGAAGAGGCCTGCTCTCGGCCGCTCCTCCTGCTTTGCTGCTATCGCTTTCGGTTGTTTTCCACCGCCAGGAACTGCTGCCCTCTGCCATGTGCCACTCTGCCTTGGAGCCAGCCAACTATGGCCCAAAACCCTCACAGACAGAGAGCTAAGTAAACCTTTCTTTTCTCAATTCTGGGCATCAGGTATTCTGTCCCAGCAATGAAAGAAAAGTAACCAAGAGAGCACCTGCAGTCTACCTGGCATGATGTGGAGCGAGCCAGCTTCCACTCCTGCTGCTCGCTGGCCCAGATGGCGACAACCCTTGCTAGGCAAACTGCGTTGCTCAGTTTAAAAGAAGGTGGAGTGTGAAAGTGACGGACATCACCTTTGGGTAGTGAAGCGCTAGACTGAAATACTTATGTGTGAGCATCAAGAGGGAATGTCGTGGACTTAGCAGGAAACATACCTCCTTCCTTGGCTGTCTTTAGCAACAGGTGAACGGAATACAGTGACAACATCGCCACCGCGAGCAGCAGGATTCTGTAAAGAGAGCAGAGTAAGGAATAAAACCTCTGTAAGAAACAAGACGCCGTAGTAGTAGATGTTACAATAAAGAATCGCATCAGTCTCTTCGACTGCTAACCTGTTAAAAATGTGTGGATTTGGGGGCAGCTCAGGAGCCCCTTTCAGAATTCTGTATTTCATATACTTAATTAAACCTACTACCTGGAATAGTAAGTTTAACATTTTTTAGAGCTACACAGTTGTAGAATCTGTGTCATAACTTAGATTTTATGTGCAAGATTATCAAATATTGCAGCAACTTAAACCAGCCTACGGGTGCTATGTGTGTGCATCACACTCACATCCATGCTTGGAACTGAAGGGCTGTGCAGAAGCCCAACTAAGCCCCGTTCTAGTATCTAAGAATCCAAGTAGCGAAGCAGCAGCATCCGCTCCATTCATTGGCAGGGAAGATCCCTGGCCACAGAGGACCAGCAACTGCATGTGGCGAGGAAGCAGGAGGAGGCAGCAGGGAACACCCCCCCCCCCCCCCTTTTTTATGAATGCCTTTTTCTGGCATTCACAAAGAGCAACTTCTGAGATCAGGACTCTCGACAACGTGCACATGCACGTTTATGTCTGTCCTAGTCCGTGTTTCTCCATCAACCAAGAATTAGAGCACAAAGCAAAGGAGCGTAAGACCAGCGATCAGAGCACAATTATGTTGTAAAGCTAGGAATGAGAACGTGAATAGGAGAAAAACATCTATATAATAACTGGAAGGACAACACCAAGGCTTACTCGGAATGTTTTTGAAAAAAGCATTTGGGGGGCCGGCGAGATGGTTCAGTGGTCTAAAGTGCCTGCTTGGGAGGCTCAGGCAACTGCGGGGACTGCAGTTCGATCCCCGGCACCACATGCTGCGCCAGCGCCACCACCAGGGCAGGCTGAGCCGGCCACAAAATGAATAAATAAAGAAACAAACAAACACAACAAGCAAACAAATAAATAAATAAATAAAATTAAAAAAAAAAAAAAAAAGCATTTGGTGTGATGAGAAAGCACTGAACATCTTCCCATAGCTGCCACTTTCTGGTCATTTCCTATGCAATCAATGCTGGGCATGCAAATTTAGACTGTGAATTATAAGTCTTGTAACTACAGTGGCTGTACTGTGCTCTTATTTTCTAGAAAATGTCTGCCTGAACTCTCAGATCAATTATTTATTCTTGTATTTTTCTATAGGCCTTATAAACTTGCCTGTTTTTTGAAAAAAAAAAATGTGTAATTCAGATTACATAATTTTCTTCCTTGGAAAAATAGCAACTGTTCCCTGTATTCTTCTCTTTTTGGGTATCAAGAATTGAATTCAGAGCCCGGTGCTTGCTGGGCAGGCGCTGTCCTGAGCTCCACCCCTGCCCTGACTCCCTGACTTCTGAGCATGTGCTTGCTTTGGCAGGAAGCCGTGAAATGCGTGTTCCTTGCTATGAAGTAAGGGACCAGCTGAATCAGTCTGTACCGCTTTAACATGCAAAGTACACTCTATTGTGTTTAGTGACTTAATTGCTTTGGTCAAATTAATCTGCTACATGTTTCTAGGCCCCGAATGAGGCTCTCCTTGGAAGAGTGAAATAGTCTCCTCCCATGAAAATGATTTACGGCTCCAGCACGGGGTAAGAACCCTCTATTTCTATTCATGAGTGGTCTACGTTAACTTCACGATTAATTCTATCATTATGCCTAATTAATAAGGAGAAGGCAGTCTTTGTGTCTTAGAGGCTGTAAACACTGCAGAGCACGCAAATACAAGAAGACATTTCTAGCGGTTAGAACTCAGAAAATCAAAAGCTAGTCTACTTCAGACATGACTTACAAAAGTAAAGTTGATATAAAATCCATCTGGTTAAATACCATTATACATAAAAGAGTTCCATCAAAGCACTAATGCTGGATCAATACTTATAGCTGGAATCTGCAGCCCTCAAGCAGCTATGCGATTATCTAATCATCCATGATGTTTCACAACATAAGTTGCATGTGTTTATCATAGAGGGTACGTTCCTAGGCGTCTACTTAGCTGTCTAGTGTTGCCCTTGCAAGCAGGGTGTGCATTCATGTGGGTGCCTAACATTAGGCTTTGTTCTTATGCAGAATCTACTGCTGCCAGCCACGACTCAGACAATCCCAGGCTGGGCATGACGCACCCACTTCTCATGCGACACCCTTCTATGTGCTGGCTGCATGAGGCTTCCACTCTTGGGCAGCATTTGGCCAAACTTAGGCTTAGAATTAAGCTTCAGTCACTCAACAAATATATCCTGTGCTAAATAGAGTACAAGGTTTTGTGAGTAGAACCCTGTGGTAAAACCTGGACAAAATTTGCTGGAGCTTATACTCCAGTAAGAGAGAGCCAAAGCATCTGAAAAATGCACTGGAATATTAAAATAGTGGTATGCGTATAAAAGATCTGCCCAGTCCTGGAGGTCAGAGGAGGCAGCCCCAAGGGGAGGTCGAGCCACTCTGTGGACAGTTAACTGGATAAGGAAGAAAGCAATGAGAATCCAAGACCATGTGCAAAGCCCAGTGGAGGAGGGAGTCAGCACCCTCTTGGGGTGGCCAGAAGGCCAGCATGGCCACTGTGCCCGGTCCCCGGGGCAGGGAATGGGCCCAGAGCATGCAGAACACTCAGATGTGGTTTGGGCTGGGGTGTTCCCCGCAAGATTATTTTGAAATCAGGCTTGGATGTAGGGAAGTCTGACTACCAAGCACTGGATTGTTTTAAGAATCTGTGAAACAATGAGCTCTCTTGCAGGTCGTTTCTGAGGGCTGGCAGGGCTGCTGCAGCACTGTAGGTAGTGGTGCACACAACATTTCTGCTTTTGGTTAGGGCTGGTTGGGGGGAGAGGCATCCTTGAGAGCCCGCTACGGCTATCCCTCAGCTTGCCGCTTTCTCTAACATGAAGAAGGTTCACTGATCGTTTCTCGAATTCTTCCTGGCCCCAAAGATCACACTTTAGACTATTAATTAAAAGGGCATCAGATGATATACACATGGACTTCATCACCCCATGGAGACAGGTGGTCACTTACACAAAAAGTATGATTCCAGTGTTGGCCATGGCGTAGGACAAGCCCAGGATTCCACTGCCCATTATGGCATTGCTCAGGTTGAAGGACGACATTCCGAAGGAAGTAGTTCCAGGGTGCTTGAAGAACAGGGACACATAATAAGTGGACACTTGTCACCCACCCACCTGCACTTGGCTTATTCTTACCCCCACATTATCTCTCCCGACTGAGATTACAGCCCAAACAGCGAAAAAGGCTAAGATAAAATCATAGCAAGCAAAAGTCCTTGCTGACTTTCCATAAAAGCGTGTGTTTTCTCAATGGAATGTAGTGCTCAGGGTCAGCACGAACGCTCATAAAAACAGACCCACAGAAAAGCACAGGTGCAGCAATATAAAGAAGGTCAAGGACGTGGCACTGCAGACTGCATTTGGGTTAGAGTGATCTGCCAAAAAAAAAAAAAAAACAAATTTCATAAATGATTTATGCAGCCATATGGCGAACAGGAAAAACAAGTCCTTATTCCGGTAAGGGCCTGAATAAACAGAGAATGTGCTGATGAAGGCTTGGAAAATTTCAGTCACACTGCTTTCCCACAGAGACCCAGGGAGGGCAGAGGCCCTCGGCCCGCCCGCCGCTGCCTGACAACAGAGAGTCACTTACGTGCTCATCGCCGTACTCGGCCAGACTCTTTTTCCCCAAAAATCCATTCGTCAGGAACTTCTGGCTTTCAGCATCCTCATTCGCAAATTGGCTGAACACATACATAAAAGGGAAATAAGACGGTCAAAGTGTCTCCATAAATGCCCTGGATTCTGTCTGCTCTGGGCACCCTAAGTTGCTCCATTACGGGGCACAGACCAAGCAAAGAGCAAACGCACCTGCCGGGCTTTCCCTTTTCCTTCTTCCCATTACTTTTCTTTTCAGAAAAGAGCACTGAGCTCCACTGAGGATTAAACTTAGAGGGAGGGAGGAGGTTATAAGGAAAGAAATCCAGCTGAAAAATTATTCATGCCACGTGTCTGCTTCTCTACAGATACAATGCAAGGAAGAGATTAATTCGGAACTGGTTTTGTGCCAAAGGGTCCAGGCTCACGATTCTGAGCTCAGTTTTAGTGTAACCAGTGTTTGTTAAATGGCAATGTGATACTCATTTCATGCCCAAAACAACAGTATGGGAGGAACTTCCACATTCTTTTTCAAAAGATGAGTCAACCATGGCTGGACCAGTGAAAGAATAAGTCCAGACTCCAAGGCCGCAGCCCTCCGCGTGGAGCAGGAGCCAGCCGCAGGGAGGGGCCTCTTCGCTGGCTCTGCCTGCTCATGTTCATATTCCTTGGAGGAAAACTTGGCTGGTAGCTTTGCGTTATGTTTGGCTTGTGCGTGTGCATGCATAGACGGGGCGTGTGTGTGTGTGCACATGAATGTGGGTGTTGATTACCCTGCAAACATACAGGGTAACTTAATGCAGTTATTAGGTGCTGCATTAAGCTAAGAAAATTATTCCAGAAATCCTAAGAGTTGGTAAAGGGCTTAGAAGAGGATGGGACTTCGAAGTGTCACTATCCACATAAAACTGCAATCGTAGTCACCTTGGCCCAGGCTAGAAGATGCGGACGCTGGTCCTGGTGCTGCCCCTGCCCTGTTGCCCGGCTCCTGCAGTTGGATGCGAGGGGCCAGGAAGTTGTAGACTGAGGGCGCTCATGTTTCCAAAAGGCTGGACAAATCAGGCCAACCAATAACGATGCACTTTTACCCAACAAAGTACCTTTGCTGCTACTGTAGAAAGCGTTCAACTACGTTTCTTTCAAAGATGCTTCTTTGAAGTGCTTTGTGATTAGATGGATCACAATTGTTAGGATCTTTTGCATTAAACAGTGAAATAAAGACCCGCCTTTGAAAAAGGACAACCAATAGAGAAAAAGTGAAAGGAATTATTAAAGAAAATCTGCATATGGTAACAGGAGCTAGTCCTGAAAATAAACCCGGGAGGAAGAGTAGGTGGCAATGGGAGGTGTAAACGGAAAGGAAGGGGGGAAGTCGCAAAGCTCAAAGTGCCCTTCTAGAACCCTCCACGTCCGCGTGCTGCGCACACGAGACGGTCCCTAGTGTTCTCTTTCGCTTCTCTCAGAGGAAGCGGAAGGCCCTGCAGCACACTGACTTCTTCAGCTCCCAGCCTTCCCCCGAAAGGTTCTTGTTTTATTGTTTGTTTTTTTTGTTTGTTTTACGGGACCAGGGTTCAAACTCACAACCTTGCACTTGCCAGCCAGGCACTGGTGCCACAGAGCTATCTCCCCGGCCCCGCCAAAGCTTTCCATGATTTGCCTTAGTAGCCTTCAGTTAATGTCCTTGCTCTGTGAGGACTTAGTGCACAATGTTCAAAGCTGGGAACTGAGGTGACTGGATAAAATGGGACGAAGGACTATCAAAATAGACGTGTAACTTAGAAAACGAATTTGAACTCAGGAATGGCCATCATTCTACTTTTCACTGTAATCTACAAACTAAAATTATTACACCTTAAATTATTTTTTTAAAAAATTTTTTGAAATTGAAAGTGAACAAATCACCTTTTTTCGTAAGGCATTTACATGCTTTTTTTCTGGCATAAGAGAGTTATAGCCCTAAAACATGCCAAGATTGCATGAAATACGTGAGGAGCATCCTCAGTATGTTAAATATTTAAATACCAACCCTAGGATGTATTGAAAATATAAAGTTATCCCAAATACATATAGTATACGGAATTTCTCAAAAAAAAAAAAATCACATTTTAGGTTCATTCCAATGCAAGCAAAAATAAAAATGATCTTTCAAAAGTGATGACCCCTGTTCACACGAGGAGTTTAAAGGCAAACCACTCTGGGTCACCCAGCAGGCCCTGCATAAGTCTCATCATTGTGGCTTTTGGAGGGCTGAGTGGAATCGGTCGAGGACCGTTCTTGAGGCAAGGTCCAGGTCAGCCCAGCCGGCCTCTGCGGAGCTCCTACTTGCTTGCATTTCTTTCTGAGTGGAAAGACCCCCCAGGCTCAGATCAGTTTGCTAAAGGTGATGATATAGGGGAAGGGCCGGGAACTTACCACGTCTCCTCTGGGTTTTCCAGGTTATTTAATCCTTACAAAAACAGATGTTGGTTTGCCATTTTACATTTTGCACCGATGCTCAAAGATATATGCTTTCCAAAGTCAGGCAGCTACTCTGCAGACTTCGGTGCCCTGTGTCCTGCCACGCTGTCATCTTAAAAGTCCCCAGCAGAGAAAGCGCCGTGAGTTGCACCTCCGTGTCCTCAGCAACCTTCAGGTTCACTGCACAGAACCACTTGGAGGAAAAGCACTTCCTCCTGCTGGCCCTTCTGGAGGACGTGAATGGAGGGCGAAGGCCCTTTCTGAGGATAACATTCAGTACTTTGGGCCTAGTTTGGGTCAAGACTTCCTTTCTAAGTATCTTTGTGCACCATTTGTATTTATCTTACAGGGATCAAAAATTCCTTTCTGACCATCTTTAACTGTGCATAATTTGTGCTTATAATGTTTTATGGGAAATTAAGTTACTTATCAAATAACTACGGTCCACCTGCTATGCACCAGGAAGACATGATGTACGATACGTGGTGGAGGGGGCAGAGACCACCGACCTGTGGTACTGATGCGACTAGCACCTGGAAAGGGAGAGGAAGCACAAAAAAGCAGAGGTCATCTCCACCCGGGGAAGTAGAGGCACCGGCAGACGCCTTCCTCGTCAGCCTGATGTTGAGCCGGTTCCTAAAAGCTGCGAGGTACTGAGACAGACAAAGCAGGAAACCATGGCGTCTGCCGATGCCTCTACTTCCCCGGGTGGAGGTGACCACTGCCCTTTTGTGCTTCCTCTCCCTTTCCAGGTGCTAGTCGCCTCAGCACCACAGGTCAGTGGCCTCTGCCCCCTCCACCACGTATTGTACATCATGTCTTCCTGGTGCATAGCAGGTGGACCGTAGTTATTTGATAAGTAACGTAACAATGGGCGGGGCTGTAGGTGTGAAGGCGGGAGGTATGGGGAGGAGCCAGTAGGATCAGGACAAGAAGATGCTAAGGCGACTAGGAGTGTATGGGGCAGTATACGCGTAACAGCTGAAGTGGAGCTGCGGAAAGATTCGGTGCAAGGACGGAGCAAGACTTAATTGGCAGTGATGCAAGACTAGTCTTGTAAGAGTGCAGGACTAGGCCGAAGAGGGAACAACGTAAGGGGGGAGACAAGCTAGGGTTGCGAGGACAGATCTACTACAAGAGGGCAGTGGAGTGGGTGGTGGGGACAGGCCTTGAAATAGCAATATGCTAGAGCCCAACGAACAGGGACCCTGGCCTGTGTGGGTGGGGAGGGATGCGGATTTTAATTCTGCTGCTGAATGAAACGGACGGTTTTTGTCAGAGTGGAGGTAGAGGAGGAAGAGCTGGTTTTGAAAAGAATGATAGGAACTCAGGACCAGACACTGCAGGCTGACTTTGGAAACGAGGCGATGGACACATTAGCTGGTCCGGGAAGCTGTGTTCCCGAGCATCGGGCATCAGGCTCTGAAACTCAGGCGGGAAGTTTTACGGGCAGGGGACAGGTCGCATCACGGTGACCCCGTGACAGCTCCCAGTGAGCTCGCTCAGGAGACACCGTATGGGGCAAGGACTCTCTGCAGACCCCTGAGGATGTGGTGGCGTCGAAGGAGCAGCCAAGCCGGGAGAGGAATCGGGGAAAGAAGAAGCCAAAAGGCCAGAGGAGCGGTGAGCTGGCGCGAGCGACGCACCACGACGCCATCCCCTCGCTTTTAGCTTAGTCGCACGAGAGCCTGGCATCGTGGCCGCACTTGGGCATCAGGGAACGGGTGCGCCAGCCTCGCTGCTGCCGTCCAAAGGCAGCAAGACCTTGTTTTGCACGTCCTCGGGCTGGTCTGAGCTTTCTACGGAGCCTGCTGGTTTCTAAGCCCGTACCTGCTCATGGCCGCCTTCTCTGAGCTCCCCAGCCCCGAGTAGCCGTTCGGAATGCTTTCTCCGCTGCTGCTGCTGCTCTCCTCGTCAGGCTCTGTGTTGACATTTCGCAGCTCCATGGGATCCATCTGACCCGTCAGCGCTTTCCTGTCCTTCAGTGCAAATAACGTGCTGTGCCTCCGGCCTCAGGCTGGCCACTCTGCGAGGACGTTCAGGACACGCTGTCCTGCAAAGAGAGCACAGCTATGTCATGACAGCTTTATTTAAATTAAATACATGAATATAAATCATCTACTTGATATATGCTTTCTGTACATTGTAGGAAGGAAGCGAACTCCTGAAAATTTTATGGAAATAGGCAGAGAATGTTTCTTTGACCCAGGATAAAAAATTAAAAAAAAAAAAAAATAGAAGAGAAGATAAAAAATGATTAGCCGTTGTCAGCCCAGTTGCTATTTAATGAGGTGCTTATGCGTAACCAACGTGGCAGGTGCCTGGCTAGTTACCGTGGGAGCAAGAAGCCCTTCAGGTGTGGCCCCGTCATGGAGATTCAGATGTTTGTGAGCAGACTTAAAAGAGAGAGACGTGAGCTGTTGGCAGAAGATCTGCTAAGTGTCTCCACTAGTGTTAACTAGGAAGAGAATTACTCGCTTACAGAATTGTATGTGGAAGAATTAAAGCAGTAAAATGTTTGACCACAGGCAACATAGGGTTGAGTCAAAGTTAGGAAGCCACTGCCTCAGTACTGAGATCCTGAGGCCACAGTTAAGAGTGACAAAAGGAGGAGCAGGTCTACCTTTGGGTCTATGCCAGTCACTGTTGATATCAAATTAAAATGTATTTTCATAACAAACATTCCCAGTTTTAGACTCTGCTTTAATTTACTGAATCTCAGAACTAGTCATCTAACTTTGTGAGACCTTTCCTACCTGTTTGTTAAAAAGTCATGAATTTACTATACATTGTTGATCTACTTTCTTCTGAAATTTATAGTATTATAACCATTCAATGATAGTTCAGTAATAATATTGTGAGAAATATGATCCCTCTCAAAAGGAGCGGGTCTGAAATACACAGTACACATTTGATGAGAAAATTCTAAGCAGAGAAACTATCATAAGAGCTTTACTCCAGAGCGTACAACATCCTCTGGCAAAGTCGGACTCTGTGGGAATGCCTACTGCACGGTGCCTTGGGGGGACACCTGTGGCGTCCACTCACCCTTGGGATGGGTTCACAGCCCTAAGTTGCAAAACGCACTTGCAAATTCATGAATGTGGATGTTAGTAGGAAAAAAAGATAGAGTAATGAAGCAAGTCAAGGGAGACTTTTAAATGACTATAACAGGGCTAGGGAGATAGCTCGGTAGTCTAAGGACCTGTGTGGCAAGTGCAAGGACCCAGATCCATTCCCTGGTACTGCATGATGTGCCCACCCTGGAACCCCAGGTGCGCCACGCAGGCTATGGAGTCCAGGTGTGGGGGCATGCACCTATAATGCCAGTGCTGGGAAGGCTCAGCTACATAGCAACACCCTGTACCAAATACATACATATATACATGCATACATACACACATGCATACATATAGACATACGTACATACACACATACATACATACACACACACATATGTACATACAAATTAAGGTAACAAAAATATTAAAATGGTAATCTTAGAATAAGTACATTGTAAAAGAAGAAAAGTTGATTTTGTAAAAGAGCTGAAAAAGGAACACTTATTGAAAAAAAGAAAAATCTGTCCTAATGGAAGAGTTATGAAACTAAAATACTTATGGAAATCAGCCAAGTTACAGCACGAGAGATAAAAAAGAAACTATGAAGACATAAATGGATATGGGGGAAAGGATGAGAAAGACAAACATAGTCTAATGGCCATGATAATGTGACAGAATTATGAAGCTAGAGGGAGACAAAATAGCAAGTGATAACGGCAAAGAATTACCCAGAACTGAAAAAAGACAGTTCTCAGAATTGAAAAAAAATAAGTATTTTAAGCAGAGCAATAAAATGAGTCTGCTCATCAACAGTATGTAGTAGTCTAAGCACATTTTAAAAAACACACAAGAGAAAAGCTAAGGCCTTAAAAGACATATTGCAGTGAAAAGAGAAAAAGAGAAACCCTTCAGCTCGCAAGGGTGTCCCTCACCCACCCCACATCGCTCGCATCTGTTTCCGGTGGCGACTCCTCGTCACAGTTTCTGCTCTTAACTTAGTCATTTTTTGATTTTAAAAGTTCACCGAACCCTCTTTACCTGATTTATCAACTCTAGGCTGGCAGCTATGAAAGATTAGAGAACCAACATGTATTTTTCTAGTCCAACTTCCCCAAGCTCCTAATTATTTTTTAAAGATAAAAACAGATTCTGCTTCACTAAGAACTACTGGTTTTCTAAGTGGTTTTACGCTGCTCCCACACCTGTGTGGAAGAGCTACAGGCCTTCCTCTGTCCCCCCGCCGTGGCACATGCACACCTAACGTGGGAAGTCCCCCATCCCGCCGTGGCTGGAGTTTTTATCTCTTTGGTGAGTGATGGCGCGCAGGAGCATCTCATGTTCTCACTGCCACCTGGGAGTCTGCTCTGAACCAGCGAATCAGGCGGCAGGACCCAGCCCGCAGTTACTGCTTCATGTTGCTTAGCCATGAGAATGGGGAAGACAAGTACTCAGTAAGTGAGCACACATCCCAGTGAATTTCAGAAATGTGCCTCAAGAAAACGAAAAATAAAACAGGTAATGGAGTTTGGGGCTAAAAAGAATTCTCTGAGGAGGTTAAAGTTTAATCTGAGGAGGAAGTAGGGTTTCAGAGACCTAGAATCTCCTCAGAGGTACTTAATATAGTAACAGGCTTAGTACAGTAAGGAAGCTAGCTACACACTAGCAGGAACTTAGCATGAAAATTCGCAGTTTTGACAAAGGCCTGATAACCAGAAGAACACAAACAGTGCCTATAATGAGAAAAATAACAACATGTGGAAATGGAGAAGCGTCTCCTAATTATTTAATGAATTATGTTTGCAGATTGAGAGTCAAAGCGTTTCATCCTGCCATGCCCAACAATGAAGCCTGCCCTCATTTGTCTATTGATTCCTTCTAAACACAGATAACCACGAATCAACGTTGGCATCATGAGTGACGTCATAGCACACTCCAAAGAACCAAGTGGTGCGCTTGACTACAGAATAAATGAGCTATCACCCGACGTGACCAAAAACTGTAAAGCGAAGTTTGCGCGCTCTTTCCCTTTCTGAAAGGCTTTCTCCCCGCGTCTCGCGGTCTTGCGCGGCTGTCCATGTTTCTTCAAGCTTCCTCTGTCTTCCTTCCCCAGGGACTTTTGCACGGCACTGAAAGGCCGTGGGCCGCTCTCACAATGCGCATCTGTGTCGGGCTTTTAGGCGTCCCACGCAGGAGCATCTTTACTGGGCCTGCACTTCAGGGACTGAACTCCAGAGTCAGAACCATTGTCCCTTCGGAATGTGGAGAGACCACCTCTCTCTCACCTTCTGGTTGGTTCTGGTGAGTCTGGTTCTCACTTCTTTGTAGATAGCATACGATTTTTCTGAAGGGTTTTATTGCTTATCTTAAAATTCATCCTAATTCAATGGGATGCAGGAGGCTTTAAGGATTCCTCTTATGCAGCACGTGGAGGGCTTATGCAGTCATAGGGCTTCTGGTTTCTTTTAGATCAGAAAAATATTTATTGTTTTTAAAGATTATTTCTGCCCTAATAATTTATTCTAAAACCGTTGTTTGTCAGGCATTGGACCTCTTGATCTGTTTGCTAAGCTTTTCTCTTTGTGTATGGTCCCCAACTCATGGTTCCACTTATGTCACTTTGACTGTGTGATGGTGCAAAATTACTAGGCATTTGAATTTCAATCTTTTCTGGAACTAGTGGCATGGAGACGCCCCCTTATGATGCCAGACAGCAGCAGCGAGCCATGGCTCACATCAGCCTCACGGTCATGGAGCAGCTCCACCCTCCAGGGTCTGCATGGATGAGTCATGCCTCTTGGCAGGCACTGTGGCTTGTACCTTGAGTATTGCCCAAAGGCCGCTGGGCTGGAGTCCTGACCCTTTCTCCATGGTGCTGTCAGAGGTGGTGAACACTAGTGGAGGGATCCTAGTGGAGAAGAGTTGGGTCCCTGGTGGCAGCACACACTTGAAAGGGACATTGGTACTCCAGACGTCCCTGTCTCTTTCTGCCTCCCGGTCAGCTTTGCCATGTGCTCTGCCGCCACGACCTACTGTGCTATCACAGGTCGAAAGCAGCGGGGCCAATCCACCACGGCCCGAGACAGCTGAGACCGTGAGCCAAAGTTAACCTTCCCTCCACCTTGACCCTCTCAGGGATGTTGTCACAGCCAGAGAAAGCTGGGCAGTGCAGCCAAGTCAGGGTACCGAGTGAATCTCCAACAAAAGCGAATGTGCTGGAGTGTAACTCCACCATCAACTGAAGAGCATTTCTGGTTTTTTTTTTTTTTACTTTCTATATCTTACTGACCCATATTCAGGGGTAACTCCTACATGTTATGAAATAACAAATTTATCGTCCATTTTACTTTCCATCCTAACGCACCAACAGACTATTTTTCCCCATCATGTTTTTGATTTCTACTAATTGGCAGTCGTTACAGTGGCACAGGTTAAGTTGCACAGGTTAAGTGGCACAGGTTAAGTGGCTCCCAAGCTGTGCCACCCTGCATGGGTGTACGTACTGCAAAGAACCGGCACCTGCACAAAGAACCGAAACTCTGACTCTGAGGACAAACTGAATGAGATGTAATTGCTGGGCAGATGACCTCACTTTTAATTTTCCATCTGTTGCAAAACAAGGGTAAATATCATTTACCACAAAAGCAGAACTCTGAGGGTTCAAAATTAGGCATGCCATCACTTAGCCATCAACAAATTTGAATACTTTTTTTCTTTTTCCAATAATAAGCATGGCTCTCGTGCTTTTATTTGCAACAAACATAGTATTTCATATTGTTAGTTTACCTTGGATACTTATAAAAGAGGGCTTGACAGTCCTCAGAATTCACACAAACACTGTAAACAAGGTGGGTTCTGCCTCAGAAATGCAGAACTAAAGACCTTATTTGGTGCCCTTTTTACCTCCTATGCAGCATTCACGTCACTCTTTTTTGAGTTGGTAATTTCTGGAAAATAGTGGCGTGAGATCTCAGCTGCTCATCCCAAGTTTGGCTCTGGCTGAAGAAGCTCTCAAAAAAAGTTGGAACGCATCTCCTAGCTCATGTCTCCAGCTGCGACTGTTCCATTACTGCTCTACTGTAGGGGAATCATGGCTAAAACTACAATTTCAAAAGCAGTAGACCCCTGTGAGAAACGGAATAACAAAATTCAGTTACCTGACTGAGAAAGCACGCATCTCCAACCGTTTATGAAACATCGGAGTTGCTGACGTGCACTGGCTGCTTATCTACATGAGTATGACCCATGATGGAAGTATTTTACAGCCGTATTCATTCATTCCTTCGTTTGTTCGTTCGTTCGTTCGTTCATTCAGTCATTTATCCATCCATCCATCCATCCACCCATCCAACCAATAAATATTGAGAATGAAACATGAGCCAGAAATTGTGAAAATCACAGACAGGGAGAAAGACAGAATCCTTGCCCCCAGAATGCATCCCAGAGAGCAGACAGACTTTGAGACAAGCTGCGACAGTGCACTGACTTCTTCGCGTCTTCCTCGGCATAAACGCTTATTGAACTAATTGGTGATTGATCATGAGTTGGGGAAAGGAGTGATGCTGGCAAACACCGAGACCAAAACACAGCTTTCGCAGGCACCAGCTCCTCTGCATCCTTGTCCGGGACGTGGCACCTCCTTCGGCCACAGCTCCTGGGGGCAATCCCGCCCTCAGCCTTGGCTTCTCCCATTCCCTGTCCTCTACCCCTCCTCGGCCCATCTTCTTTCACTGTTTACTTAAAGTTTCACTGACCTCTGTCTCCACGATCATTGTCATTTCAAGTGACTAAATGACTCACAGCTCTGGAGTGATTTCTTCATGGCTTTTAAAGCAAAAGCAAAGGTCCTAATATGTCACATGGCTGTAGACTTTGGCCAACATCTGTCCCCATAAGAGCTGTCCTTACTCCCCGGGTCCCCATTGCCAGCCACCTCAGGAAGTTGAATCTGCCCTTCTCTCCATGGGAGATGCTTTTCTCCACAGTTTTCACCCAGATAACTCCCCATGGTAACCCTAAAAAGTTTTAAAGCCCACATGGTCAGATAGCCCTTCCCTGACTCCGATGTCTAAGCCAAGTCCCTGACCGCCTATTCCGCAGCACGCCCTCCCCTCCCCCCAAGCACTCAGAGAACTTTGTACTTACATTTTATTTGTCTGATTATTTGACAAGGGACTCTCTCTCTAGGCAGGAAACTTCACTTAGGAGACTACAGTGCTGGATTTGTAGTCTGCTCCGAGCATTTACCACAGTGTCTGCCGTTACGCTCTTCTAAGACCCAAGCAATGCCGAGTGATCTCCAATCTAGGCACAGATACGCATTCCTGGGACCATTTTAGAAGTGCATAATTCAGGTGCAATTTAAATGTTCCTCTCTGATTGCCAGCCAAAAGAATGGTCCTGTTACTCAAAGCATGTTCAGAATGCTTCTAAGGGAAACATCTGGCTTGGTTTGACAGAATGCTTTGTAGTTCAGCCTCTCTCCCCACTGAAGTTCAGTTTCTTTATGACATGGAACGGTCTTTTAGAAATGGACAGGCTAGTCTAGAGTGGTGAGAAGTGGTACTGTTCATTCAATTCACTCATTCATAAAGACACCAAAAAACAAAAAACAAAAAAAAAAAAACCTTAAAACAAAAGTATTTAGACTACTATCACCTTAGAAATTTCTGGTTTCATGATACTTATCCAAAATATGCAAGTATTTTAAGGAGCTGATTCTTTATATAGAGATCTTAGTTATTAAACATTCTGATATCTTGTTTTTAAACGGATAGTAAAGAAGCTCAGAATGCAAGATTCTCAAAACAGCAGGTTCTCAGCCTGTACACGTGTGGTTCAATTTTAGAGATGTCAAATCCAGTTAGCAAAACTGTCCTTGAGTCAAGAAGTTGTGGGGCTGGGGAGCTGGTGCAGGGGTCTAAGTTCCTGCCTGGCAAGTCCAAGCACCTGGGTTCAATCCCTGGTACCATGTGCTGTGCCAGCCACTGAGACCAGGCGTGGTGGTGTGTCTGAGCTGCATAGTGAGACCCTGCACTAAATAATTAATTAATTAATTAATAATAAAATAAAAGAAGTTGTGACCTTGCCGTGGCATGTCTGAGCTGTGTAGTGAGACCCTGTACTAAATAAATAAATAAATAAATAAATAAATAAATAAATAAATAAATAAATGATTTTAAAAAAAGAAGAAGAAGTTGTGCCCTTCCATGGGTACTACAAACATTTATTTTACCTGTTAAGTGCACGCGGGAAGGGACCCAACGCGATCGGAGTACACTTCCCTCCCTCGCAGCTGGTCTGGGCTTCCATGCCAGCCCAGGCTGCCCTAAAAACCAGGGCTGGGGCACAAGCAGCCCCCCAAGGCCCTCCCTTGTGGTGGAGCCAGAAGACATTTTATCTATTCAATGTATTGTATTATATTAATAACTGGCCATGCAAATTCAGAACGCCGTTATCTTATATCCAAGGAACTGATTTAAATGAGAGTCAGATATACATAGCGCTTTGACGTTAAAGCGAAGTTACTACACTGCGATGCTCTGAATTCCCCCCAGTGACACCGGCCTCATCGGACTTCCCCAGCACCCTGTGAGTCTACGGCGTGAATCCTCTCAGAATTAGTGTCTGTAGGGACATTCTCCTGAGGGACCTCTGAGCAAAGAACGCGACATGAACAAGACAAGAATATTTACCCAACCGGTTCCTACTGTGGATGCAGATAGCTTGGCATTTGCATTGCCTTACTCGGACGTACCTTAGAAATGACACGGGGAAGGAACTAGAAACTCCCAGGGGTGACTCTCGGCTGAGGTCTTTTCCTCTTGCCGAGGCTAACACAGGGCTGAAAGCACTTACTTGATAAAGTAAGAAGGGCTGCTCAGAAAGTCGGGACGCGCTCGGGCCCGGCAGCCCTGTCAGAGACGTGGATTCCCCAGTCATCCTCAACATGAATTCTGAATAAACCTCAGTTCACGTGTGTAGCTCAAGGTGCCTGACGTTCAGGGCGTGCAGCAGCAGGACGTCACAGGGCGAGCCCCTGTGCTGTGCGTCTCAACATACGATGCCTGATAACCAGCCGCAAACTGTGGGTGCTGTGGAATCCACAGTGCCTCCATTCCCCACTACAGACACGGGGCCGCCCCAGAGGTGTTTGTTCCTTCTTCTCTTGGAAATAAGTCTTTGGTATACTTCTTACAGTAAGTCACTTTAATAACCATCTATTATATAACGTGACTAAAGAAAACTGTGGCACTTAGCTACCTATCAAAACTACATTTCTTAGAATTTTAATGTTGGCAATACACCTCTCGAAAGTGTGAATATAAATACCATCAAGAAAAGTCCCAGGATATTATCTAAATATATAATGGGGTGTAGAGATCTAGCTCAGTGGCATAAGAACCTGCCAGGTAAGCACAAGGTCTGGAGTTCAACTCCCGGTATCAAATAATATTATTATTTCAAGTAGTTAAATAGGAACCTGAGGATCTTGAACTATAAAATAAAGATCATTTTTAAGAAAACCCATCTCAATTGATTTACTTGGTCAAAATATAATTTATTTGTAGTCTAGTGCTCATGGTAATGATACATTACTTAGTTCAAATATTTTCCCATTGACTAGGAAACTTTCAACTTTGCTGCAATGTAGGCTTAAACTTTTTTAAAAAAATATTTTATTTATTCAACACAAGGTCTTGCTATGCAGCTCCCTCGAACGTGTGGTGATCCCCCTGCCTCAGACTCCCGAGGGCTGGGACTACAGGCATGCACTGCCACATGCAGCTTCAGCCCCAGCGTGGTGTGTCCAGGGTTCCGAGGCTGCAGTGGCACGGTGCCAGGAATCGAACCTGGGTCTTTTTACCTGCTGGACAGGCACTTAGACTGTCGAGCTATCTCCCTAGCCCCTGTAATGTAGGTTGCTCATGGTTAATCACCATTTATTCTATGATATGTTCAAAATATAAAGTTATTTAAATTTACTGAGAATTTGCCCATTCGATTAATAAATTTGAAGAGAACTGCTCGAGTCTAAATAATTGATTCCAATCTACGAAAGCTAGGTTTGCATTCCATGGATTGTTGAGTTTCTTCTAATAACGTTGCTCTAAAAAAACTCCTTTAAAATGGTCAAATTAAGAAGAAAAGCTCAGATATAATTCCCTTTTTCCATAGTATGAATGCAATTCAACCCTTAGCCATTCATTTCTGCACCTGATACTTTTTCTTTGATTACTTTTTTTGTGCACTTTTCATTCGTTTTCAGGACAGAGGAGCGCACTTAACGATGTCACAGGATGACTGCACTTTTACCATCTTAGACTTTTTCCTAAGACCAAACACATCGCTCCTTCATCACAATTAGTGAGCAGCAAGATGGCGCCAGCCTCTGCTACCCGCCGGCCTTCGCAATGTTTCCTTTTCCCAGCACCCACCGTCCTGATTTTATGCTCAAACCTCCAATTACCAGTAGAAGAAAATCAGAATCTGGGTGAATAATTTCAATTCTTGGCATGATATTGAGTTAATCTTTTCCAAAATAAGAAACCATTTTTACCTAAATAGTATCCTCCAACATTTTAATTTTTCATGAATAAACAATCAGCACAATAAAAAGGAGAATGAAAACACGATCAGAATACTGGAAACACTGAGGTAGAAACAGCTGTACCTTAATTACTCATCCAGTCCCCGGCTGTCCTTCCTGACTTGTTTGGAATAGCAGACCCATCACAGAGTGGACTTTTCGGAAATTTTGGAGATCTAGACAGTGGTTTAAAGACCAGTGGGAGTGAATGTGAGAAGCCAATCAACATTATCACCTGGCCCCGACACCTCCCTCTGTCCAGCTTGCGTCAGCTTTTTTAAAAAAAGAGAGAGAGGCTAACTCGGTGTACTGTTGTACACTGCGGTTCAACATCGGCTGTTACACCAATTTCTATTTGCTTTTAGAATTTTGGCTGTTGTGCCACAAAATGCTCCATGCGAGTTTGACCCTGGTGCTCTTCCCATGAAGATCCTACAGCTTGGTTAACAAGTGGCTCTGGAAAAGTGAGTCTCTATTTAGGTCAAAATAAAACAGCAACTTAGAAGGAAGTCAAAGTATTAAGAGTCACGGGGCCAGGTTGTTTAAGTAAGTACTGTAATCAGAATACGTGGAAAATATTGATCAGACCACGGAACACTTATTTCCCGCTGAATTGTTGACCCATGAAAGGAATTTTTACAGAATGCCGGACATTTCCAAGTGGACCCAATTTATTCAAGGTGTTGGTTGGGCAGCTGAGGATCGCAGGCCGCTGACCACCGCTGCTGACCGCCACCGCTGGCCCTCCGAAATGGTCTGCGCAGCGCAAAAGGGCTACTTGATGGTTTGGAAAGAGTTTCGACACGGACACATTCTTTCCCTTTGCAAAAACGGACTTAGCTTTCCATACAGTAAAGGAAGAGTTAACGATGTACTGGCAAGTGACTCGCTCTGCTATGAAAATTCATCAGCCAGACATTATGCTGAAAGCGGGGACGCACTCGCAGGCGGGAAGCCAATCTGGAAAGAAGGGCGCCCCGCCTGTGAGGCACTGCGAGGGAACGCAGCAGCCAATCCGAGGCGCCGCTGGGTCACACCAGCTGGGTCAACTCTTATTTCCATTAAAAAAAAATAAACATTGTTCTTTGATTAAGAAATTTTTAAGTTGTTGCAATACATTAAACATTAAGCAAACATCTGGTTACCCATTTCTCCTTCCTCTCCCAGTGTGCCCATCTAGTGCACTAACTTTAGGGTGGCGCATTTACTTTTACTTTTCTTTTAGTGCGTTCAGCACGTTTGAGAGTTTGTAGATGAGAATTATCACGGACTATGGGGGGTGTGACAGGGCCAGATCACCACTCTTAATTTCAGGGAAATCTAAAACGCATTCCTTTGCAAATTACTGCTTCCAGCATACAAGATTCCATTCTCTTTGCAGCTTATTGATGAGCATGTCCAGCAAAGACCTGCAATGGTTGTTGGAAAATTAAATGTTTCTGTTTTTCTAAAATTCCTCTATCAGTGGGTCCACTGAGCAAAAATGAATGCACTCCCATATGCGAAATTTTATATTCTGGTGCTTTCATATTAAATAGCATGGAGATAAAAGTGTCAATACTCAGATAATTTCTCTACCTTGCTTAAAACTTTGAGCCTCAGCTGCCTTGTAATTCTGATCTTCAAGTATAATAAATAATTGTTGCAAATTAGCATTTTAGATTAAAATTACTCATGCAAGTACTCATGCAAAAGTACTCATGCAAGAGGCTTCCGGGAGGGCCTTATGTTTCCTTGAATCTATCTGACATAGCACAATCTTACCACAAAATTTTCTAGCACTGACTTTAAAATCAAATATACACATCTAAAATCTACTTTGGAAAAATTAAATAAATTCAAATAGTTAAAGTACTATTTTGTACTTAGCTGGTTTTTGCCTCCAGATCACTGGAAATATTTAGCCATGGCCAACACTGAGGAGGAAATGCATGGTCTGGGCTCCACAAAGCTCAGAATAACTTTCCTTTTATAAGGCAAACAGCGACTTAAGTGAGTAATGTAAGTCCTGAACACTTCAAAAGGACCCATCGGTGTAAATTTACATACACTGAGTGACGTCTGTTTTTTTCATTTTTAAAAATAGTATACTCAGTCAGGCATTAATTTGGCTCAGGTATAACTGCAGAAAAAAGTAATAGAAAACGAACAAGGTGGAGCGCATTCAGGTGGTGTGGGCAGGGAAGCAACCCGGGCAGTGCGACAGCAAGCGCCTTTGCCCATCGCTCCTGAGAAGTCCAAGTCGGTGCCACCATGAGCAGGCTGCAGGCTTGGTCCCTGCGCAGGGAGGGGCGCGGGCTGAGGAGAGAAGTGCGGCTGCTCCGTGGGAGACCTGGCTTCCAGGCCACGGCATGGTTAAAGCCAGTGCAGTGCACCACGTGCGTGCCAGGACTCCCGCAGGTGCTGAATCCCGGGAGAGCGGGGTCATCCAAGAAGGCGTCAGGGAGTTCAGGGGCCAGGAGCATGGCTTTTGGAGTCCGCGTGAGAGTCCAGCAGGCAGAAAGAAAGGGAAAGGCAACCTGGATGGACAATGCGGATGCACTGAGGGCACCAGGGGAAGAGTCACCCCGGCTGTGGCAGAAGCGTCTTGAAGCGAAATAGAAGCATGCAACAAAAAAACCGTATCAGAAAGGCATGGAGACAGGGCCTCGAGAGTGTCCGTGATGAGGGTTCCTGGAAAGCTTCCAAGAAGATAAAACCGCTAGAGTGGGGGATGCAGAAGAGAAGGTGGGGAGCAGGCGGAGGCACAGGCGGAAGACGGCGTGAAAGCCTCCCCACAGAGGGACTGGGCTAGGCCATACGTGACTGTCCGGCAGTGATGGTGGAAGGAAAGGCAAAGGATTTAAGGTCAACAAGAACTTGATTCTTCTCCTTGTATTGCTATTTCTTTCTGTTACTTTCACCAACTCCCAGTACTTGCTGTAAACGTCAGGTGATCATCTTTACAGAGACAGCTTGTCACAAGTTAGTTGCTTGTCTCCACGTAGAAAAGGCAGGACCACAGCATGGTAACTCATTCGCTTCAGGGCCGTCCCATCCATCTCACCCTGGTGTCCTCGCATAGTACAAGCAAAGTACTGAAATGCGCACCACAATGCGATGCGATCTATTGGAAGTACAAAACAGCTGACACAAAAGAGTTTTAGAATGCCAACGCCTATATTTAAAATGAATGATCAGCCTGTTTTAAAATTTCTACCTACAAAGATGTCCTCCAAGAGGAAGCTGCAGTTGCATCCAGTTAAAGCTAGTCAACACTTTTACAAAAGCCTCAGCCAAGCCACGATGACACTCGGCGGTGGCCCTGGGAAGAAGACCTGTCGGTCTCCTCCTGACGGTAACCAGAGGCCTCATTGTCGTTGTTGGACACAATGATATTTAGAAAGAGCATCTGGTGACAGCCAGAGTGGAAGAAGATGCTCAGAAGCATCCGTGACTAAGAAGCTATTTAATTTTTAGCAATTTTGTGCTGCCTTTGCTTTTGTACTTCCTGAACAATTCCCCTTTACCTTATTTACCATTTTTGTTGCTTCTATTTCTTTTAAACTCTTCTCTACTGTGATGTATTTGCAATCCCTTATTCTTTTCTTTAATCACTTTTAGTCCCAAGATTCATAACTTCAACGGCCAGTAAAGTAGAATGGAAACCTAACATAGTGAGTATGCACACGTGAAGATTTGCTTGGCAAACTTGAACTGTTTCAGGTAAGTAAGTACTAGTTTGTTGTTAGACTTTTCTTGCCTCGGACCTCCTGTCCCAGGAACTCAACTCCTTCACATCTTACAACCAATATTTAAGCTTGCAAATATGGGCAGCATTTAACACCAATCCAATTATTTTTACAGCATGGGAAGTAAATACCTATCTGACTTACCAAGGTTTTCCTAAAACGTGGAAGACATCAGCAGAAGTGTAATTAGATTTTGCCTTAATAATATTTCAATTACTTTTTAAAGCATAGTATTTATACTGTGGCTTCTCATTTCCAAGCTTATAGTAATAAAAAACTGATTTTTTTTTATATTACAGCTTTGTCAGTTCAGATTTTTCATCTCTTTTTTCTTTTATTGCTTTTTTTTTTTTTTTTTTTTTTTTTTTTTTTTTTTTTTTTTTTTTTTTTTTTTTTTTTTTTTTTTTTTTTTTTTTTTTTTTTTTTTTTTTTTTTTTTTTTTTTTTTTTTTTTTTTTTTTTTTTTTT